>CM058040.1:34404080-34693751 GCA_030169165.1 Centaurea solstitialis
TTCTTGTTAATAGAAATCACATTATTTTGTTAAGCAGTGACATTTCATACCTGTCAAAGGATTATAGATTATAAAAAAGAACTTATCAGAGGGTCATCTAACCAAAGGATCCGAATTTAAACTTACTTTAATGGGTTTGCCAACAATCTTTGTCCGATGGTTACAAAACTAGTCTCCTGGTTTGACATGAACCACGCAAGTGAAGAAACACTGAAAGCACATTTAATATAAAGATATGTCATTTAATCACATAAATAAAACAATGTATATGATTGATACGGTAGACATGGAATGCATATATATATATATTAGGTCAGGTCAAAACGATTTTATGTGAATTGAGACAACACGTGGCATATTCACTCTACATAATCATGTATTATTCAGAGTGAATAATTTTGAATGTTGTGTTATTCACTCTAAATAATACATGATTATTCAGAATGAATATGCCACGCAACGTGCTCTCGGTCATCCTCACGTTCGGAATGAAATTTAAGTTCGCAATCGAACTTTCGTCTCTCTCTCTTTTCTCTATATATATATATATATTCTCACCTGCCAGTGAATATGTGCTCCCTAAGTCCAAGTATAGTTGGAGTTCTAACACCATGTTTGATAAGGAACTCTTGAAGCAAATTCCTCATTTTGAAGGCCTCTTCCATGTAGTTGTCCTGTTGATAAGCATTTTTGTTTAGAAATAAATTCACATGTAAATCCTTACTTGTTTCCTTCCCTATCTCCAATCAAGTTTCGAGATATTTAAATTAAATGGTAGCGGGAGAGAAAATAAAACCATGACATGCCCAAGTCTTGTTGGAGAGACATGGAGGGAATCGGGTAGAGATAGCGGTAGGTACATAGAGAAAGGTTCAAATGAGAAACATAACTTTTTAAGAGAACATGAGAAGTAATCTCAGCCACTCATCCGGTCAATAAAGGCGGCTTTGACCCGTCCCACCCCCCTACTAATCTCTACCCTCCCATGAATCGCGTCAATCCTCCGTGATCACGTCCACCGTAACCGAAGATGAGTGGCTGAGATTGCTCCTCACGTTCTCTTAAATTGATATGCTTCTTGCATGAACCTTCCTCTAGGTACATAACTAGTATATATATGTGTATATATACATAGGGGTGGGTTCAAATGTGAACCACTTTTTGGTTGTGAACGTGAGGACAACCGAGAGCGCGACACGTGGCGGATGACTAGGCGCCACGTCAAGTCTACGGCGGATGACTAGGCGCGATTCATGGGAGGGCATTGAATTAAAGAGGGGGACCACACTCAAAGCCGCCACGTGTGTCGCTCTCGGTTGTCCTCATGTTCACAACCAAAAAGTGGTTCACATTTGAACTTTCCTCTATATATATTACATATATGTATAGGGGAAGGTTCAAACGAGAAGCATGTCAAATTAAGAGAACGTGAGGAGCAATCTCAGCCACTCATCTCGCGGTTACGGTGGACGTGATCACGGAGAATTGACGCGATTCATGGGAGGGTAGAGATTATTAAAGTGGGGGACCGGTCAAAGCCGCCTTTGTTGACCGAGATGAGTGGTTGAGATTGCTTCTCACGTTTTCTTAAATTGATATGTTTCTCGTTTGAACCTCCCTCTATATGTATATATATAGGTGCATCGAGATGCATGAGATCAATTCTCACAATCCTTTGTGTGTGTGTGTGTGTTATATGTGACTTATTTATGGTAAGAGGCTAGATTTACAAGAAATGATAGCCAAAAAGAGTACCTGATTCATGTCTATCGTCTGCAGGCCTTCTCCACGAGTAAAAATTATGGCATGATTTTGATTCTCTGGTTTTCCCTCTCCCAACATGGCTGGTCCCGGAAGTTTTATGCGATATATAACCTGAACAACGAAAACGCCATGTTTAATGCTTTTGGGGGAAATATTAAAGTCCTTGTAAATATAATGCTTAATAAAGCCAGCTGCTGAAATCCTGTACTTGTTCTTATGAGAAAAAAAGAAGATTGTGATTCACACTTTACAATATGAAATCTTATACTGCCATGAAATATCTTGGTGGAAATTTGTATAGCCTTCAAGTATCTGATTATATAGATATAGCTACCAAAAGGAAGAACAAGGATCTCTCCTTTGAGTACTATCTCTATTCTTCAGCAATGCGAGCACCGGGGGACTACAAAGATTAAGACTTGTACCTGATCCAAGTTTTGAAATGGGTCGGATGCATCGGTAGACTTTGGTACAACTTTCACAGAACTGAATAGTAAGATACTTCAACTTCCTTTTTTGATTTATCATTGCTTGGTTCTTCCACCTCATCAATATGGGCAACACGAAGAGAAGGATACCTGCCTCAATGGATATATGTCCGTTTATTATTAAAAAGTAAATAAAAAGACACATCTTAAGTATCAAAACGAAATAAAGATACCCAAGTCCTACGTTCTCATAAGTCTCAAAATGTCCTGAGCAGAAGCATCGCCCGCTCTCTTCTGGATGCCGAATTGTTGGCACGACACCACATATGTGAACTTCATATCCACCACTGCTTGACACTGTGCCAATAGTGATTTTTCATTCATTAAATATTCTTCTGTGTTAGATTCCGCAGCCTTGTAACCTTTCATTAACTCTGCGAAATTTCCAAAGTTATGGAACATTATATATAGAGAGAGGAAAGTTCAAATATATAATATATATATATATATATATATAGAGAGAGAGAGAGAGAGAGAGAGAGAGAGAGGAAAGTTTAAATGTGAACTCATCTTTCATTGTGAACATGAGGGCCAATTCGTGCTATGTGGCAATGTGAATCGGTGCCTAAGCTTTATTCAGTATGAATATCATGCACTTGGACGCGCACGCATGCAGAGTGAATAAAGCTCAGGCGCAATGATTCTAAATCACGCGCTTAAGCTTTATTCAGACCGAATAAAGCTTTTTGAGATTGAATAAAACTTTTCTTCAGTCTTAATATTGCCACGTGGCGCGATACTAGTGATTCTCACGTTCCAATGAAAGATGAGTTCCACATTTGAACCTGACCCTATATATATATATATGTATATGTATAGTCAAATGCCATGAAGAAGCCATTGTTTTATGTACCATCATCCTTTGCCATGTCAAGGAAAGCTTGAAGTTCCAATGCTTGCCGATAGTACATCATGCCTCGTACTATATAATGTTCAGAGTGGATTGAAATTATGATCAGGATATATAAACAAAACAAATGGTAGAACTTTTGATTAATTGTCATCACATACCCGTCTTGGTAAGGGTTTGGCCTCGATATGATGCCCAAAGGCGAAGTTGTTCTATTGATTCTGAGCTTCCTTTCAGTTCTTCTTCGTTGTTATGTCCCACTCGCTCTAGAAAGTAGTTCCATTCATCTGAAACATATTTACTCGGTAATGTAGAAAGAAAAAAGAGTTGAGTTTAGTAACAAAGGAAATAGCAAGGAAAACAAAGTGACCTGGGTAAATTTTCTGCAAGTAAAAGAGGATGGAAACTCCATCTTCATTTGGCTTTTCCAAGGTATCCATAGAGAAAAGAACATCCTCATTGTTGTAAGGAGTTAGGACCCTGAAAGACAAAAGTAGTATAAAACGCTTAATAAATATGATATATTTGTCATTTAAACTTCCTCGTTTTCACATGTACTCGTTTCACATTGTGAAACAAAAAAAATACATATAAAGAAGTTTCACATTGTGAACCACATATGTTTAAAGAATCACATTGTAAAACAAACATACGTTAATCAATATAGTAATACCATCCTTAGATGAGAAAAGATCATGTGAAACAAAATTATAAGCTAGGGAACCTATTTAAGAAAACACACTACTACACTAAAAAGGTGAAACCATCATTAGCTTGAGAATATGTAGAAATTGTTTAGCTCTGAAATTCTAGTGCTATCATCTATGGATATATTAATGTCATCTATATAGACCACTAGTATGATCCATCGATCGTCATCCTGTCTAAAAATCATAGCATAATCCTTGGAACTGCAAGTCATAGCCAACGCTTGACAACATCAGAAAACGCCCAAACCATGGTCTAAGAGGCGATTTAAGACCATACCTTCTCAGTAACAAACCTATATGACTTTCCATGTACACCTCCTCAAGAATCCATTAAGGAAAGTGTTCTTGTCATTCAACTAATAAAGCGGTCAACGATTAATGGCAGCCAAAGCTATACAGATGCAAAACATAGTGCATCTTGGCCACTGTAAAGGAAGTCTTGCCATAGTCAACCCCATACACCAAAGAATAGACGTTTGCAACTAAGAGGACTTTCAACTAGTGCAATGACCATAAAGGTTAATTTTACTATGAATTCCTGAGGGAACCCACGTTGTGCTCCCCACAGGAATTGTGCCAAAGCAAGATAGTATTGTTCAGGCACCTATTTGTAAACATGGATAGAGAATAATATTTAAGTCCTTATAAGCCTAAAGTCATGGGCCCTATAGCTTTGGGCTTGGGGTGTTACATATCTTCTCTTGACAAATGTAATAAACTAGTTAAATCATTTGTAGAAGTAATTGCACATAATCCCCGTACATTTGAGTGAATTAGCACAAACATATGCAAGGATATAAGAACAACATGTGCCTACCTGACATGACTCACATGTTAACTCACTTACAAATCTGGTCTTAGTTGTTTCAAAAACGGCAAAGTAGAGTGGCCTATCTAATCATGAACCTCCGTAATATTGGAATCACAACGATGTGTTGCTAAATGGAGGAACAGCAAACTTACGAGAAAGATATCATATTTCGAACTTTGGGTGCTGCAGGCATGTCCATGAACAATGAGTTTGAGAAGAAAGAGATGCGCCGCCTGGCTTCCAAGTTTGATGGTACGTCCATAGCAGACTCTTTCTCGGTGAGCAAGAGATGAAGCCTTCTAATCTGGATAAAATGATAATAATGGTTCACAAATGTACAAGTATGCAAAAAGGACAAACTCACTGAACAATGAGCTGAATGAACAAGCTCTGATATTGTTCATAGGTTATTTTAAAGATCCTATTTTAAATATCCTTCAAAGAATATAAACAAAAGAGTAATTAAGTATATGCTATAACTTTCTTTGTTCAGAAGTTCAATTTTAAAATATGCCAGAATGGATATAAAAAGATGAAGGGTGTTTTGAAGCTTCTCATCATAAGATCAGAGCTTACTTTCTCTTTCCAAGCTTCTGTTTCTTGTGTAACAGGAAAATTAAGGGCTGCAAAAAACTTTTGATAATGTTTATCTTGTGGTAGTATACGTCGTGAACTCCATAAGATCCACCATGACTCGACTCATTCAAGCTACATGATAAAAGCAAAAGAAAGTCAGTTATGTGACGTTAAATCATTCAGAGACTTCAAATCGTTTTACCTAGTAAGTGGCTCATCTATTATGTCTCGGGTCACCACCTCCAGCATGTTAAGTAGCACAATTACAACATCGTCCTTGTCAGTTAGTTTCATTTTTTTGCTGAAACCAAAAATTTCCAGTTAGATTCAGTATAAGAGAAAAATAAAGAAAAGTAAAGGGGTTGTATAAGACCAAAAACTCAATAAGCTGGATGAAGTGGTCAGTGAGGGTAGGCAGGCATTCATATTCAGCACACTTATGAGATCTCCCTCCTGTATGTGATGGTCAACTTTGTCGAAAATCTCTGTCATAACACTACAAATAGACAAGTTATTACATACCGTTAACAAGTACATCGTATGTAATAAATGACTCAAATGGTAATTTACGATTTTACATACTCCTTTTCACGTTTCCCTAGAACGAGATAGTTTAAAATATTCTTGCATGAAGCGTAACATTCCTGAACAGCACAGAGCATATAACTGTCTGCATTCAGCCTCTTTTGCAGCTCTCTTTCACGGTCCTTCCCGTTGCTGTCTTTTGCCATGTCCAAGGCTATTGGAAGCTGCAAAATGATCGTGAGGAGTCAACTATATGTCGAGTATGTTGATGAAAGAAGTCATTCAAGAAGTAGCGAACCTTGCTAGCAAGTAAAAATGGCGGCCACTGAATAAGGTCCAAGTCGAGATCAGCCCAGTATGGCATGAGTAAAAGGTCCATTTCTCTGATAACATAACAAATGCATGTAAAAATCAGTAGTAAAAAAGGTTTTTGCAGATACATATAAATATAACTCATCTTTCATTGTGAACGTTCGGAACCACTAGTATTGTGCCACGTGGCAATATTCAGTCTGAATATTCATGTATTATTCAACTGAATAAAAGCTTTATTCACTCTGAATAAAGCTCAGGCGCGCGATTCAGGGTCATTGCGCCTAACCTTTATTCACTTTGCATGCACGCGTTTTAGAGTGCATGATATGCATACTGAATAAGCTTAGGCGCCGATTCAGATTGCCACATGGCGCGATTTTAGTGGTCCTCACCTTCACAATGAAAGATGAGTTCATATTTGAACTTTCCTCTCTCTCTCTCTCCTCTATATATTATATATATATATTATATGCATGGAATCATCTTCAAAGTAGTACCTATTGCTTATCAAATCTTCCTCCCTGAAACTTGTAATGATTTTATTCCACAACTGAGCAAACCTTGCAGCCTCTTTCTCTTTATTGGTTGGGACCTGAAATAAACTCTCATTCAACGAATTTTCGCTATAAACCAATCAATGATTGAAAACAAGCCAAAAGACGGTACAATGTGAAACACCAAGAATAAAGCAACAAAGTTAAACCTTAGAGGATCTACGCGATAGAGTGGCCTTTAGTCCCTTCTTGATCCTTTCACTATTTTCTGCTGGAATTAAGCAGTCATTAAAAGCACTCGGCAATGACTGAAAGCGGCTTCTTAACATCCCTAGAGTTCGGATCTAAAGAAGAAAGATTAGATGGATGTACTGTGAAAGAAACAAAAGATATAAACAAATGTACCTCAAATAGATACTATAACTGGATGCAGAAAAGAGTAAAATTGTTCAATGAAGTGCACACCATTTTTATCACTTTACACTTCTGGCATGTTTTTTAATTCACCACTAGAGATTGAATAGTGACATGTATGAAGCTACACATTATGACATTCCCAAATAGTATACAAGAACCAAACTACAGTCTGGTCCCAATATACCCTTTCCCCTATGTACAACATAAATTTGGGTATTAAGTATTAACTATTAACTATTAAAACACAGTGCCTTATTATATTATCTTGTACATTGGTCATAGATAAAACACCAGAGTTGGCACGTTCTAGGTTACACTTCATAATTTGAAAGAACAAATTCCATTTCTAAATAGAAAGAAGAGAACAAACATAAAGGTAACTAATGCAAATAGGAGCACTAACCTCTCCAAGACGCCGAAATGCACCATAAATACCACCAAATATTGTGGAAAATATGGCATACCAAATTTGAGTGTCCATGAAATAGACCTGTAAAAGATTTAAAAGATCACAAACTAACCAATTTGGAGGCAAGGGGAGTGATGTTAATAGGATAGGACTAAGAATTAAGATAACATACAAGAATGATAGGAGCCCAGAGTGCAATCACAATCCCAATATTGCTTTTAGCTGAAAACAAAATAGGACAATTATTTGTAACATCTTTCATTCCTTCCAATATGCTTCCATTTTAACACAAACTTGATTACCTTGAGGAAAAAACTCATGCCATTCATAACGTCTTATGTGTAGTTGCATAATCGCTTTTGTTGGACCCACTAGAGGCTTTATCTGCATATTCAATCACTTATTTTTATGCTCCTCTTAATGTTAAGGGAAAGATAGTCCCATCATGACTTACAAAAGAACATAGATGGTAATTCTCATTGAAATCAAGATTAAGTATAGATTATTTTCCTCAAGTAAGAGAAGGAACAAGAAAGGCACCTCTAAGTAGTAACTAGAAAGCTAACTTTGCCGTTATGAGGAGAACCCAGAACATAGTGTACCTAAAAAGGGCAATCGTGGAACATAAATCAAGGTACAACTAATTCAAGCAATGTGCTCACACATTTATAAAATGGAAGTCATACTTGACAAGGGAGACAGGGTCTTCATGCATTCCCCTTCCAACATAGAGCGAAAGCTGCAAAATTTAGTGATATACATAAGAGGTTTACTGTATATGGCATTTGCCTTATAACTGTAACATTTCTCCTAATACAATTCTATATATTCGAAAGGCTAAACTTTTTTTTTGGAAGGGTATCCGAGGCTTTGCCCCGACTAATCCCGGCAAGGTTCACCGACAGCTAAAGCATGTTGCCCTAAGTTAATCCCCAGTAGGCACAATCTGGAAGCGCCTGAATTCGAACCTGGGATAGAAGGAACAAGCCACTTCCCCCACAAGGGCCTAACCAGTACGCCACAACCTTGTGGTTGGAAAGGCTAACTTTACGGGCTTATGATGTGTTAGTTTAAGAATAACAAGGAACTAAAGTAACAAATAAGACAAATAATGAAAGTTGGGGAAAGGTTTCGTGTACCTGTGACCACCACATCATGAACCTCACAATTTTGAAGTCGGATCTCTCAAGATTCCGACGTATAAACGGTATGAGGAACAATAGTGCAGAAAGGATGTTTGGAGACAAGTAGACAACAACTGCTAAAATATACAGAGAAGGTGAACTTGGCCCATTGCCAAACCAGTTCTTAATGGTCTCTCCAAAACCGGAGGGATTTTTCCAGCTATAAGAATATGTTATTGGTAAAACCACCACCCAAGTTGCTGCAGAAAGAGCTTTCATAATATATCGAAGCTTGACATAAAATGACATGCTGAACCTTGCTTTCCACATCATAACTACATCAAGAACAGCTGGAAAAATGTGGAGGCAAGAATCAGATTAGATCTTCAACTAACAAGTATATATTCATGCTTGCATGTATGCATACATACATCTACATATACATACACACATACATGCATACATACATAAGTATATATAGGGAGGTTCAGGGGAAAATCTCAAAAAAGGAAAAATTGAGGAACACCCTGGTAGCCCTTCATCTGGACGGTATGCACTTGTGCATACAAGTAAATTAAGTTGATTTTTGGTTTTTATGGCCATGTGCATGTTACAAATTACTTAAAACATGCTACACGGCTTATAATCTTAAACCAACAATATGCATGAAATCATGACAATATAACTCGTGATTTCAACTCGTTTTTTGGTTTCGGATCCTGTTGTTTTGTTCCAACAAATTACTGATTTTAACCTTTTCAAGCCCCTTGGGGTGAAAGTTGAGGTATATGCTCCTTTAAACACAAAAGCATAGTACTTAATTAGTTTAAACATTCATCAAGTATAAAGTATTTGACATTGTTGAGTATGAACACGACATGGGATACTTTCAGCGGATGAAGTCTCAAAGAAGTTAATTTCTTGCTTATCTGAGTTCATTAATTTGCAAGATGTTTAAGTTTACGCCATCTTGAGTTAAATCTCAATCTTTTACCATTTTATTGCCAATATTCTTAAGATGATAGCTATCTGACACTAAAAAAAGATCCGGTGTCTACCATATTTAATCATCGATCTTGTGTCAATTTATATAAATATTTGAGCACAGTAGATGAAGCAACTATATATGATCTTGTGTTAAAATATTTTTTCCACACTCTTGACATCATAAACTCAAGAATAAGTTTATTTCAAGAAAGACACAAAAAAGATGTTGATAAAGGAAACAATAATGCACTATCCTTTTTAGGCAATTATAGATCCTGGGAAGCTATTCTGATCGGTCAATATATCTTTTGGTTTCCTCGAGATTTTTTCACTTGCTCAACAGAGAGAAAGATGATGATTTTTCTACCGTTCAAATAATTTAGATAAATTAGGATTGTATTACAGATAAAGCCAATATGGATATTCCTAAAAGTAGTCAAAAGTATAAACTACTTTGTCTATACCTTGTGCAAGTTTCAATATTGCTGCTGTTATAAAAATGCTCAATACTTTCTTGAACACAACTCCGTCGAATATAGAGCTTAGTTCACCCGACCCATTCCATGCTATAATGATCATTGCCTTGTGTTTGTTGTTAATAAGCATGAAAGAATCTAGTTAGTAAAAACAGATTGAGGCCTGCATGCCGTATGCCAACAGAGAAAGAAGATATATAATTTACCTGTAAACACAAAATGAAAAAGCTCCACATCCTATCAAAGCTCCTGAAGATATGCCAATATGAATCTACCTCCACGAAATTGATCTTTCCTATCGAACGTTCACCTGTAGCAAGGTCTTTTCGCTGAAAAAAATAATGAACATCATAAAGCAGCTTCATGAAATTATGTCTGTATGAAATATATGGACAAACTTATGTACTAAGTGTGTGGTGCCAAAGATATATGAATACTTACATCCGCATGAGACACAAGAAAGAAATCACTATCTGTGCGCATTGGCCATCCTAGATGAAAACACTCCTCTGACCTACAGGATCGTACCAGTCAATATATATTTAATTGAATTTACCATCAGATGATTATGAGACGAGAAAGAACACGATACCAGAAGTATTCATTTAGGTCATCATAGTTTCTCCATTTAGAATGTTTTGTCTTTCCCCCTTTGCTTTTTTAGCTTCCTGTACATGAAAATGACTAAAAACATAGGCATACTAACAACTCAAAAGTGAAAGCTGCAAGCACACTGTCCGGATTTATAGCAGACCTGCGCTATTGTATTGTAGACAGGAGTCACCACATTCCTCAAGAATGCCTCTTTTTCACCACCATATGCAGGTGTAATATTCTCACCAGTCACAGGACTAACACTACCAGCCAGAATAGCAAATACTTCAAATGCCATCTACACAGTTAACACACATGAACATAAATGAAACGATTAAACATGTACAGAAGTGTACAAGTTTCTGCTAACAAGAAACATAGCAAAAAAAAGATATTATTAACGAGATAAGCTCCTTGCATCTAGAAATTACAGAAATCAATGTTATCAATGGCTATGGAACCAGAGAGATTGATAGTGATCAAGAAGAATGACAAATAGCATACCCATAAGTAATAAGTGATATTCTGTATAGAATGAAGATGCTACACAAATATTGTCTGCTTTGCCCTACAAATTTGTTTCTAGAGACCTGGTGAGTACTTCCCAGTGGGTCACCCATCCTGGTACTACTCCCACCCAAGCATGCTTAACTGCATCGTTCAAGAACCTGTCGTGTGTGTGGTCCCCAAAACTTGTTGTGTTTAGGAAGGCCAAAGTGTTAGTTATGAGCCCAACATCACTCCTATCCACGGTGATATGGGATTTGCCTAAGGTGTTACATGTCAATTAACAAATTTCAAAAATAAAAGATTTTCAGAAACTCATTGGTTCAGGAATTCACATAGAGATAAATAAACAAAATGAGAGCATTTATCGTATTAGTTACTGTAATACAGGAAGGAAAAGAGTGCAAATCTTGTCTCTTGAGAAACTGATAACAATTAGAAAACTCCAAAGTTTGAAGATGCAGCAACATGAGATATCGGAAGTAAAATAACAAAATCATGATGCATACATGATGATAGATATAGCAAAGGCATTCTGGCATAAATCTCAAGTTTGCGGCTTCACCCCATATGAGAAGATACAGACCCATGTACAACAGTTTCCTTTGTTGCACTTCTTGTTGAATATTTGGCAACCTGCAAATGGATTATAGCAAACATATTACTTGTTTGTCAATAGATGGGGAATCAAGAATTGAGTGGTGAGCACATATTAAACAGTAAGTTACAGACTTGTCAACATTTAGATGGTCGAGTTCAATATTTCAATATAAACACTTATTAAGGACACAAAAGGAAGGTTTTGCTGCATAAAGTTGATTACCAGCAACCCTAACCGGCCCCACACGGAACCTGCCTCCAAGGATACCAATGTGAGGGGGCAGTTTTAGGCTCACTCAGCGGCTGAGGCTAGTGGAGGGGTCCTGGATTTAATCCCACGACCTATTATGTATTTGGGCAAAATCTCTCCACCCCTTTGCCAACTGAGCTACATGCCAGAGGCAGTTGTTGCCGCATAAAGAGAAGGCTGATTTTAGCTTTTTCATGCTAGTATCTGTTTTACGGCAATTTCCTAATTTAAGCTCAGAGGCCCTACTCAGGCAAAACACATGTACAATGTGCATGTTTTGAGCCAATCCTCGTATATTCAGGTTTAGGTTCCTTAGGCATGCTAGCAATCAGTCGAATACGAGTTCACTTACTCAGGTTATCAATATTGAAGGTAATTTTCACTTATGTGATCCTCAATTTGTCTATGTAAATACATGGGATTTTAGGCTGATTCTGAAAACATGAAAAGCAAATCCTAATAACTCAATGTGATATATACATAATGGACTCTTAATGGAGGCTCACATAACCAAAACTTCTCAAGTAGGAGAATAACTATTGATCATCCCCTCACCAGCATTTGAGAGGTGAAGATGGTTGGTTGACACACTCCCTCTTCCACCACCTTTCCATTAGTTAGATTTATTTTATTTCATTTTTGTTCCTTGCACTTTCCTTTATGTTGTCTTAATCTTTGTTTCCTTATCTTGTAATTTCATTTCAAGTATTGTACTTCTTAATTAGTTGCTAGTTTCAAGTATGGTTTGTAATCCTTCTTCATTTTATGGTAGACAGGGTAGTTAAGGGAGATGAAAACTTCTACCAAGAAAATATAACTTGAATTATCAACCATGAAAAAACCTCACTGGAAACTTTACTCACCAAAGACTACTTTTGCGGCCCAAATATTTGCACCACTTCTTGTAATTTTTAAAAAGTTTCTTCATAACTTCAGTAACCGCCCAATCATCCAGCTTTAAAAAAAATGATGTGAAGAAATATTGTAAGCAACGAAGATGTAAACAAAAAAACTTAAGAGATGTGTGTAGGAATTATATTCTTATGCTACATCCAAGTATAATACCTTAGGTTGTTGGTCAGGGTTTGGGAACTGGCGAATGTGAACATTTGCGAGCAACAAGATTAGATGCTCTCTTTGATTTGAGACATTATCTTTCTGTGAAACAACACAAGTTACATACTCATCATTATGGATCAGATAAACTATTAACGAACCACCAAATGGCAAACCTGAAAACCAAACATAGCCTGCAGCCAATCCAGAATGTCTTCATCTGGTTTCTTCTTGTAGCCCTTAGGCCACGGAAGTCCCCTCGTATTACGTAGTGCAGAAACAGAAGCTTGAATCTACAAATTTGAACGATTAAAGTACGAATATTACCATGATAAAAAGCTATGCTGGGAACTAACCTCTGGAAATGTCATTATTGCTTGATTTGAACTGTCAGGGTCAAGTGGAAGAATATTATAAGGAACATACATCTCTGTTTTCTCAGCAACCTTAGTGTGAGCTTCCAAAATCTATGCATAAAAGCCGTTCGACTAACGATTAATTAAAATGCAAGGATATTGTTCTAAATGTTAATCTAGAGTACCTAAGGGAAGATAAAGGGGTCACCTCATCTGCCACCTCTACTGACTCTGTCAGATTAACAGCCTTTAAAACCTCGAACAGAACTGCAGCGGTCTGATAAGCTTTTGTAAGCCGAGTGCTGATTCAAGCAGTAAACTTGTGCAGTTAGGAAAAAAACATAATGGAAGTTTCAAGAGACAATTAATGCACAAAAAGAGATTATCACCGGTCAGCTTTATCAGCCTTTTGCCAGGCTTGAATGTACTTCCTGAAGTAATGTCGATAAAAACTCTGCATTTCACGAGCATCTCTCTTTGTTCGTCCTGCAAGTGTTGCTTCGTCTTCCTAAAGTTATTAGAAACACATTAGATCTTGTTAAGATTTAGGACACAGTTAAGTGAACTCAGTATACAGGCAACAATTTTTCTGTTCTTTCATAATAGCCCGGTCAAAATAGCCACCATGAGAGGTTAAAAAGGCTTAGTCGAGTTTTAAAAAATGTAGCCGTTAGGAAATGGTATTAGAGCCGTTGGGGCCATTTTTGCGTTCGTTTTTGTCCTTTTTGACCATCATAGAGCATGTATAAGTGTTGGGGATGTTGGATGAGTTACCAAACTCCTCTAAAAAAAAAAAAAAAAAAAAAAAAAAAAAAAAACACTTTCAATACACATAAAGGATTCTTCCTACAAAGCATGTAACACTAATGCCTGCCATTCCTGGGTAGATTTTGATTTCTATGAAAAAATTTCTTCAGTTCTCAACTTTTTCCATTTACCATTTCTTCAAGAGGATCCAACGGTTGCACTTGTATGAATATGATGCCTCTAAGAGAGTAGGTGTTAAATAACACCAATATTGACATGAGGTGATGTAGTGAAGGCAAACTTGAAGGTTGGAGAGAATGTGTGAAAGGATATTTCATGTCTTGGTCATCTCTTAGGTGCTTATAACAATAGGTGGCTGGATGTTATTACAGTTTGCTTATTACTCTCTCCGTCCCAAAATAAATGTCCACAATGAAAAAGGCACACACTTTTAGAATTCTGTCATAGCTAAATGAAAATTTTGCATAGGCTAATGAATCTCTTCATCTCATATTTAAGGTTAGAATTGGAAACTAGACAATTACTTTTGAAGTTGGACGCTTGTTTGGGACGGAGGGAGTACACATGTATATATGATAATCATTCTATAAATTGTGGAATAATCAATAATAAATCTGTGATTCCTATATATAGAGACAGAGAAAGAAGAGTTCACAAACTATGGAAATGAATAGTGATGGAAAAGAAACCAATACTTACCCTCTCTAGGCGTTGAAGTAGAAGAGTCTTGAATTGACGAACACCACGTCCACTTGATGTCGGATCTAGTTTGTGGGCTTTCTCAAAGGCATAGAACCGACCTAAGTTTGTACACAATAAGGTCTTTTGATGTAGCAATGAAGCATGCTAAGCTAACTATTGCACAATGAAGGAACTAATAAGCAGTATTCATGTATCCTACTAAAAAGGAAAGCAGAAAAAGCAATTAGGTAAACCAAAAGGTATGCTTGTTGATATGAGCATATCTCCATACATTCCATTTCAAATGTTACATAATTACAATTTGTCTTTTGTACTCATATTCTACCACTTGGTACTTGGGTTTCTGGCCTCTTCTCATGCTACTAACATCATAAGTCCATACCACAAGGTTTAGCTCCCAATAGGGGGTAATATTCTAAACTTTCAAGCTTTCCATTAGGATTTCATGAAATTGGCTGATTCATGATGCACCTTGTTTTCCAGTAGTGGTCTTTCTTCATTATTTATTGCAGCCACTGGACCATTTTGAATCAGAACACATCTGTTAAGACATGATGCAGATTTAAACACCAGGCTTCATTATTTTCCACTAATGTGTCATTGGTACTAAATTTACTAGTTGATGGTCATCAGCTGATAAGTTTTGTAATTGCTCCTCTTAACCGTCCACAACTTATTTCCAACAATCCTTTTCATTTAGTGGGGAGTTATTCTCGGCATTAATATAGGATCGGTTATGATTCTCTAGGTTTCTTTATCTCAAGTTAACTTCGTGACACCCTGGCAGAACCGGGTCGAAATATAACCTAAGGAAAACGAACTCTTACGTGATCTCAGGCACTGCTCCCACCCAAGCATGTTTAACTGTAGAGTTCCCATGAACCTGCCATGCTTGTGGCCCTAAAACGCATTGTGTCTAGTAAGGCTAGGGTTTACTTATGAACCCAACATCTCTCCTGTCCACGTCGATATGGGATTTGCAGAGGCACTGCTCCCTCCCAAGCACACTTAACTGCATAGTTCCAATGAACCTGCCATGCGTGTAGCCACAAAACGTGTTGTGTCTAGTAAGGTTGGCGTTTACTTATGAACCCAACAACTCTCCTGTCTACGGCGATATGGGATTTGCCTAAGGTGGTGTTACAAATTCGCTCCTAATATTGAAACAAAATAGCTAAAAGCACGGAGGTTGGAACTTACAAAGGTATGCAACTCTTGGATTGATAGGTTCGATTTCATTAGCAACACGAAGAATAGGTGCGATCTCAGCAAGAGATGAAGGCACCACCTCACTGTCCATCATAGAGTCCACACCCAAACTACCAAGGGTTTGAGTCCGCAGCAGCATCCGCCCAGGTGGCTGCTGGTCGGACCCTCTTCGGTTGTAAGCCATAGTTTCTCACAATCCCTTCTTATGGCCCACTCTTAAATACCTGCTGTTGACAAAAGAAATAAATATTCAACACCCAAGTAGTAGAAGTAGAACACCCCATATATATATATATATATATATATCTAGTATTTATGTTTACAAAATAACACAAATTGATTGAGGAAAAACTTTCAATCAAATAAAATCAACAGCTTGAAATGCTTGAAAATAAAAAGACAACTACTTTTTACACTTTGAGTCTCCCCTCTTTTGATGGATCAAAAACCAAAGGCTAACTTTCCATAACTAAAAAGCAAAATAAATTCTCAAATCTAACCAAATTCTCATAATCTCAACCCTCATGAACTCATAATTCACAGAAAATATAGAAATCAGAGCAACAAACCAAATCCACTAAACATATATATATATATATATAATACAATTTCATGAGAAAACTAGAAATTTGATTGATCAGAAAGTTAAACCCTTGAACTTAAGTTGAGTTACTTTATGTTGTTATATAAGTTATAATATATCCTAAAAAGCTTATAAATTACAAGATGATTCAAATCAATTGATGATGATGATGATGAACTTACCAGATAGAAAAATTGAAGCTCAAAGTTTCATAGGAAAGTAGCTTTTATCATGATCACAGTGAAGATTTTGGTGATTACAAAAGAGATTTAATAAATAGCTTTCTGCCAAAAAGAGACAATTAGGAACAAGATATATAGAGAGATAGAAAGTAGAGAAAGAGAGCAGAAAGCCAGAAAAAGGGTGGGAAAAAAAGCAAAAGCATTATTAGCTAAACGGCCTTAATCAACAAGAAAACGCGGGTAACTATCACAAATGATTGGCATCTAAAATATGAATATTTATATAATTTAAAGGGGTTCATGGTTTCATGATTGTTCTATTTAGTACCTATTGTTCTACCATCCTATGTATATTTAAATATTATTGAATTTTATATGGCATGATATATAATTAGAAGTTATTAGACCTTACAAACTTTGAAGAAGTTTCAAAAAAGTTTTTGGAATTGTGAAAAAGTATGGTTTGAGCTTCTTTGTTGATGTTGGATGGAGGTCAGCTTGTATGCATATCGACTAATTTATTGGCTCGTAGAATAGCCAAGAAAAGTCTCCAGGTCTTTTAGTACTTGAATCAGTGCCAATTGAGTAGAATCTCTAAGGTTCAGGTCTTATTGTCAGTTGAGCTAATCTAAGATCTAATGTTTTTGGGTTGTTGACTTGGGTTGGTGTTGGTGTTGGTGTTATGTGAAATAACTAGACGAAAGTTTTTCTGTTGTGGATGATTTGGGGTGTTCATGATTTGGTTTGCAGAGTCGGTTGCGTCCCTTTTTTAGTATACCATACGGTAAACTTGGGTTAAGAAAATTGTATAGTGTTGGTTGATCAAATCAGTTTGAACGATTTAAGCTTGTTATGGGTTTTAACTAGTGTTCTAATAGGTTGAGTATGATATTTGTCATGGCTTAAAGGCTTGTGTCTGACACCGTTATGCTTGTAACATGTCATGGCCCATGTGGAGTTTTTGTAAACGATATTTGATTCTTCTCACCTTTTTTACTTCATTTTTTGTTAGTTTTTAATACATATACATATACATATACTGAGAAAGGTTCAAATGAGAAGTGCTAAAAAAATGAAAAGTAGAAAAGCGATCTCCACCATCATCCGTTCAATAAAGGCAATCTCCACCCTCCCATGAATGCGTCAATCCCCTGATCGTGTCCACCGTAACCGGTCAAAGCTGCCTTTATTGACCGGATGAGTGGTGGAGATCACTTTTCTGCTTCGTAATTTTTTAGCACTTCTCATTTGAACCTTTCTATATATACCTATATATACATATATATATATATATAGAGAGAGAGAGAGAGAGGCACAATTTAAATTGTTTAATATGATTTACTCATTGAGTACTCATAAAAAACATATGCCTATATATAATATTATACACGAAAGGAGATTTGTCGTTATAAGTAGGCTTGTAGATGAATCGAAGATCAAGAACCGTTTGGTGAGAACTTGTTTTATTTCGTTTATCTAATAAAAGAACAAACATGAGCATGTTTTTTTGTTTGTTTAGTTGAATGAACGAACATAATAATGATTTTGTTCATTCATTTACATTCATGAATGTTCGTTTATGTTCATTCTATCCACACTATCACACCCGTTTTATCTTCATACCCTCACCTTACCGTCAATAGGAGTACGCTACCTCATACCATAATCTTCTTAAGTTAAACATATATATTTTTAAGAGAGAGAAAGAAAGAGAAGAGAGAGAGAGAGAGAGAGAGAGAGAGAACGGGTATCTTCAGGCATCCAAACTTGCAGCCGGAACCCGCAGGCGAGCACCGCTACTTGTCGGAACTTGCAGGCGAGCCGGGACTTGCAGGCGAGCCGAAGGCACGCCCACCCACGATATGCATGTGTAAGTTTGAAAAAAAAACAGATTAGAGAACTAAAGTCGATGCTTTTGAAGCTTAGGTGTCACATTTGTCAAGTTCCACTAACCAGGGCCCCAAATAATAAATTAACAACTATCTAGCCTTCCTTTATATAGCCGTACTCCCCTTTACTTGAAAACACGTACCCTTGACGTATTTGACATTTTTAATATGTTAAATTGATTTGACATTTTTCTATTGAACTATGAGAGTGTTCTTGTTCTTAATTATAATAATTGTTTCACATAGCAAAAAAAATTATAGTAACTTATTTCACGGCATATCGGTGTCATCCAAAAAAAATTATAATAATTATTTCAGGGCAATTGCGTAAGCAAACTAATCAAATTTTATTCATTTTTAAATATCATAACTTAGGATCTTTGTAAATGGTTATTTAAGAAAATAATTTTGTGGCAAAATTTTAAAATATATGACTTTTTTTTGGTAGATTTTAAGGTATTAGTAATATTTTGTGTTATAAAAATATAACTTTACTATTAGATAATATCTTAATAGTGGATGTTATAGACACATAGAATGAATTACAAACCATAGAATGAAAACCATAATTTTTAAATCAAATGATGAAAATATAAATTTTAACAAATACATGACATCAAGTCATAATTTACTCAAAAACCTAGCTAGCTTTTATTTAATAAATATATTAAAATAATTAAAAATCTTCAAAATTGTTCAATAATAAAATAATATTGATACAAGAGCATAACCTATTTAGGTAATATATTTTCTCAAAAAAAAATTAAAACTAAAAATATATGTTTTTCATTTTTTAAAACATCTGAAAAATAAAAAGTAAGTATTTGTTGAACATATATATTATTATCATGGAAATAATAATATAATGCTTGTTTAAAGATGTGTTACTCCATAATAATACTTAATCTTTATGGTTTAATAAGAAAACGTGAGGTTTTTGTTGAAAGGGATCTTTTATTTTTAAGAATAAGAGACTAATATTATACATTGGATTAGAGATAAATAAAGGGTTTAGTTTTTTAAAATGTATACAAGTTGTTACCTTTTGTTATTGTGTATAATGAACTTAAAATCTTACCATTTAATATACCGAAGTTTTAAAACCTACTGTCCACCATGTTTCTCAATTACAAATTTGGTCCCTAGGGTTTGTTAAATGTTACTAGCAGGTCCCTAACTTAGATCTCAAACCCACCCATTGGAGAAACATCCACTCGAAAAATACCCACCACATCTCAAGCCTTCACTCCACCACTACCACCACCATCACTGCTGCCGGAAAAACACTCACCATATATATTCACAAACACACATACATATATACATATATTAATATATATAGCAGATTACATATATCGTTCATGTGGTTTGTTGTTTTCTGGTTGCCGGAGAAGATGAACTGAGGTTGTCGGAGAAGATAATTGGAGTTCTCCGGAAAAGATAGTCGGAGTTCGCCGGCAAAGATGGTCGTAGTTCGCCGGAAAAGATGGTCGGAGTTCATCGGAAAAGATGGTTGGAGTTCACCAAAGAAGATGATCGGAGTTCCTAGAGAAGATGACTTTTATAGTTAATTACATAGTGGTCCTTATAATTTAATGATTTTTATAAAACCAAGAATAAACAAAAATCAATAAACCTCATGGACCAAATCCGTAAATTACCATAATATGTTAGCCTTAAAAATCAAATTATCATAATTTAGGAGAACATAACATGAAAATGACACATTAATACATCAAATTATCTCCTAATGTTATTTTTTCTACTTATAATTCTTTTTTCATCATCAATCATTTGATATAACGTATCCATACTTATTAAATCTTGAGTTATCATATGCAACTACTTTTCTTAACTTGCATGCGTACATGGGTGTGTGTTCACATTTAGTGAATATATATATATATATATATATATATATACAAATGAGTTATATAGATATAGATATTACATTGAAAATATATGTATATGAAGAGGGGTATGTGAGTATGTGATGCTCTAATTATCTAATCTACATATTAATAAAGACTTAACAATTATAATTCCAAAAAATCTACATATTAATAGAGACTTAACAATTATAATTCCAAAAAAATATAAGGATATCCGGTTCATCACGCTGAGTTCAAATGACCGTATGGTTGCTTTAAGTTTGGTTTATATTGGGTTGGGTTGGGCTGGGTTGGGCAAATTGGTAGGATTATTTGGGTTTTTAAACACCCATGATTAACTTATTAGACTATTTGATTTCACCATAATAACTAACTGTAACCTCTTTATGCAATCCACAAAGTTGTTACTTCTATATATAAACTTATAAGTCTTAATACATAATTGATATGGTTTTGAAAAGTCGAACATCCCCAACAAACCTATTTTGTTATGAAAAATTCATAGTTTTGTGATAGTATGAAACAAATATATTTGAAGGCGTCTTTCTATATGATTTTTTTTTTTTTGGTTCATATCAAAATGGAAAGAATATTAAAAGTAAAACATGACATATACGAAAGAAAAAAATAAAAACAAGTTCTCATAACAAGTAAAAAGATATTTTTTAAGAATTTGAAATATTTGATGTGTTTGTTTTGTAAAACTAAATTTGTATTTTATTCTTTAAAGATAATTTATATATATAGATCATAAGAAATAGTTAAATTATATTTAATTGAGTGATTGTTACAAAGTTAGTGTTTTTTAACACTATTTGGAAATAGAATCTTACAAGATTATGTAAATATCAACACCTGTAAGATTTCAACATCGAATACTTATAAAAATTAAAATCCAACAATTTCGATTTCAAATTTTTTTCATACCCGAATATGAAATCAAAAAGGGATGAGTTAAATATACTCTTTAATTTGCTATCTACACCTAAAAAAAGTAGATTGCTTTACATACATAGGTGTTGTTACCAACACCCCCCCTCTATCTATGAAATCAATTAAAACCATCTAGAAGTTTGAAAAATATTATTTTAAGTTAAAAAAGTCAACTTATTTATATAGGAAATTTCAAATATGTCACTTCATAATCTAGAATGTAATGATCCAAACCCTACATACATACATCAATATTAAAGAATAAAGATCTCTTTTTACATTTTTAATATATTCATTTCAATTCATAGTGTATTCAATTGCTTAATAAAATGGATATATAGGAACCCCCAATCAAAAATAGAACCCATCTCTAAATTCTAGTTAAGTCCCACAAACAAAAACAACCCTCTTCGGTAAAACTAGATTCCTTTAAGATAAATGGTTTTGGTAGCTGACAATGCCTGACATGGATGCAACTCAATATGGGATCCAATAACCATGCATTCAAGTATTCAACCTTATTTGTATAAATAACTTTCTATCGAATTCATATTAGTTAACCGATAGTTGATAAGTTATCTGTTAATTAATAAGATAGCTCATAAATAAATTATATTTGACAAAAATTAACTTATGAGTATATAAAATAACTATTAAAAAAGTATCTCGATATATAATAGTTAATATTAATAAGAGTAATAAAAAAAAAGCTACAGAAAACTTCTAAAACAGTGTTGGTCTTTGTGTTTACATAAATCTTCAAAAGTGGTTCCTAGGCTTTAATAAATACAATTTTTTCTATTGTCTACATTTTATTTAAAAAGCCATCCATTGACTTAGCTCTATTAAACTTTTTCTGCTAAATTAAGGACATTTTTTTTTCTTTTACCTTTACAGGACAAGTTATACAACTTTATTGAAATTATAGGGACTAATCCGTATTAAACGTCTTGTTTAACTCAATAAAATTGTTTCATAAAATTGTTCATTATGATGAAATTGTTTCATATATTTTGTTTCTATGTATAAATGAAATTGTTTCATGTATTTCTCATTTTGACGGATTGTGTTTCATATATTCTTGATTAATCAACTCTTGTTAAAGGAAAAAGAGAACAGAACAATAACAAAGAATAGAGAGAATGAAGTCTATATTTCTCATTAATAATAAGCCCTTTAAATAGGGAGGAGTTTACATAGAAAAGGAAACCTTCATTATGGTAATCTCTAATATATAGAAAATATTCTCAATCACTTCCTTTTGATGAGAGCACATAATCCTACAACACTCCCCCTTGTGCCGAGTCAAAGGAGTGGTGGTGTACATTCGTTGCCTCGTTAAAACCTTACGCCAAAATAAAAACCCAGTGGGAAGGAAAGAGTACAACGCACCGATTTTCTTTGCAGTATAGACTTTTCCTTTAGTCTAATGTATTCTATGATTTGTACATTAATCATGAGAATTAAGAAAACAAGATGGTATATGCAGTGTTGCCTCACTAAAACCTTACCCCAAGGAACAAAACCCAGTGGGAAAAATAAAACCTTGGGTGAAGGAAAGAGCACAACATACCAATATCAAACGTACAGTAGACTCCCCCTTTTGTCTGCTACTCCCCCTGATTTGTGCATTAATCAAGGGATTTCCAAATATGGTTTTAGGTAATGATTGGTAAATATGTCAAATACTTCTGACATCTTACTAGTATAATAACTTAAGCATAGTATGCTTTGTTTATCACCTTTTATGTATCTTACTTTCATCTAATGATACATGATGCATTAGTTCCATAATATTAACTCCTCTAATATATGTAATGATAGTCCTTCATCATGTACACTATTGTAAAGTAATATTGTTAGAATGATTCAACGAGGTAGTTACAGAAGGTTTGCTTAGTTTACTTTCAAGCAATCAACATGTTCCCTATGGTAATCCTTATCCAATTTGGGAACAACTTTAGTATGGGTTATACATATATCTAATATCAGCAAATAATAATTACTAATAGACTGATACATTAGTCACTCATAAGAATTGAAATTCCATTATCAACCCCAACCCTCTTTCTTTAGGGAAAATTATAAGCCCATGTCAATGGTTCCAAAATATTAATTTTAATACCATTTCAATGACGTTGCGTTGGCGCTGAGCTAAATATAGCTAACAAGTTCATTGAGATATAATATATGGTCAATTGTGTTATCTAAAGTACAATAATGCGCCTATTGTACTTAGGTACGGAATTCCAACTCCGAATACCTCTTCGCCATAATCCTTTAGACGGAATACATATTTCCTTATATCCAACACTTTGACCGATCATGGGAGTGCTAGTCGTATGCGCTTAGTCCATATTAAATCGCCTGATCCATTTTGGGACATATACGCACCGGTGGATTAATATTCCACAAACTTGGTGTCATAACTCAAGTAGCTAGATAAAACCAAGTTTTCCCAATGTCTTTGATCTCAAATTCAGATTTCAAGTAGCTTGTGGTTTCTCTTATTTCATCAAGAGTATTTATTATGTTCATACATCAACATATAAAGCTACACTGATAATCTGGAACTTGTTTTTCTAAATAAATACGCAAGGGCACTGTTCATCGTTTTAAGAATGTTTTAGCTTTAATAAAACACACTTTGTGGTTTTTATTTGGTCAATGTGATTCCATCAAATACTTTATATATATATTTCTTAATTTAGATCCCTAAAGATATATATTAACCACATTAGTGAGCTGCATTTTCCAATTCTTCGGAAACTATTATGCTAAAATATTTAGCAGAACGTTTTAACGTTTATCACATGAGAGTAATTCTCATTGTCAATCCAGGGCGTTGTGAGAAACCTTGCGCCAAAGGGAAGTCTTATACATTACGACTTAATTATTCTCATAACGCTAACAAATGATTTATCTATGTCCTACAGGCTTTACACTTGGTGGGTTAGCACTACTAAACCAAATACCTGTTCATTTGTTAAATATTATAATTATCCTGGATTGCTTATTTAGGCCAATTTTCTCTTGTTGACATTGTTCAACTGAGCATGGTTCGATATCATCGTGCTTTATCATTTCATAAGCAACGATATATGCAAATATATCATCATTGAGTATGTATGATCTGTCCAGTGACTCATATTCGTTTGAGATTTATTTTATCTCTGGAATCAATATTAACTTCGGAGCGTCCTCCAGTAATGATTCATGGACATAGTTTATAATCAGAGATAATTTCATAAAATGTTGATGATATATAGGTCGTGCCTTACTCTTCTCTTCCATTAGATGAGTATCTATCGAACCGAGTAGCTTCCCCCATTTCCTTTTGGGAGCTACGGCCTCAACCACACCTCCACCATATGTGATTGCAACGCTCTTTCCAGCGGCGTTGTGCCCTTGTTTAGGGACCTTTTGACTTTACGGGTATATTTACAGCATCTATATATTATGTTGTCACTTCTTGTATAACTTTAAATGTATCGGGTATCGAGTCTGATTCGTTTGACTTCAACTTTACTTTATGAAGTTTGGGGATCAAAATAAAATAGAATGAAAATATTCCATGACAGTTCCCGTCGTTTATCTGGAAAATACTTTTTCCTATCTCCCCCTAATGACGGGAAGACTGTCATCAAAGTGACAATCCGCAAATCATGCGGTAGAAAAAACACCCGTTAAAGATTTTTAATAGCGGATAATTGCGGATAATTGTTGGAAATCCATAACCAACATAGATACTTCATTGTTTTCAATGACCCATTTTGGTGCGCTGGTGGGGCGCAATTGGCACATATACTGCACAACCAAACATGCATAAATGTAAAAGATCAGGCTTATATCCAGTTACCAACTGGTATGCATGATATTGGTTAGCTAGTAGTGGGTCTAAAAACAAATTGGTAAAGTTGCATTAAATATTGCAAAAACCATGTATATGTATGTAAATTGGTGCGCATAACCAATGTTATAGTTATTATCTACATTCCTTTGATGACAATTTATACTACTGTATGAGACCATTTTATATCTACACATGGGGTATAGGAAACGTATATATGCAATAATCATCAAATCCTTATGATGTAAATTCTCTAGCATTTTAAGTCATGTAGACTTATGAGACAATCAGGGTGGTGAGCCCTTAAACGTACAACTAGTGCTAGGAGTGCAACAATTAATGTGGACAATAATACGACATGCGTTCATCTTGTCGAAACCAGAACCATAAAGTACTTTAATGGTCCACATTCTGGTTGTTTATGTCCATAAATATAACCTTGTATTCGTTGTAAGAATGGAAGATTTAAGAATTGTGTTCTTAGCTTTAGGATGGTCCCGTTCCTTCAATGGCTAAGGATTAGGGTATATAAAGTTATCAGTATTCGATATGGCATATAGGGGGTTGCTTCTTGTGCTGCAGAAGTCAACAGTTGTGTTTCCATTTTTCCTTTCAATCGAATAATGTGTCTATGTGTATCTTTAATACACGGATCTCTATGTCATGACCATGGTGCATATATGGTTATGTTGAAACATGTATGTGTTCATTGTCCCAAAGTTATTTATTGGTGACAAGATATGATTTAATAACTTAGATAATACACTGATTTGACACATTAATTTCTCTAATATATATTCCTTTCATATCATTAGAGTTGATGTATATACCCATTTCTATTCGTATAATTTTTAATTGATACAAGTATCTTAACAAGGTTTTTATTAATATGACAGTTCATAGTCTAATTATTATGTTGGGGGAAATTAATATTAATCTATTACTTTAGATTATGTGGGAGGTCCTACAAACTCAAGTTCTCCTCGATACATTCCTACACGGAACGGAGAATTTTGGAGTTTTGTATTTATCTTAATGTATTTCTTTACATCCACAATAGTTATAGTTAATTTTATATATGCATCTACATTTAATTTGATACTACAGAATTAAAAAAAATAATACAATTCGTAAGAGATCTTTAAATAGCTAGTATTCAGTGATAGCGCATATATAGCAATGTTTATTTTAACTTGTCCATTATCACCTAAGGCAATAGTTGTATATTTGCTCTAGGTTTGAAAAATCCTATCTGACTCTGACGTTGACCCCGACCCTTTAAGAATCTCATCCACATGGCTCATAAATGTCACATGTATGAAATTATATTAAACTCACAATTCTTTGGAGTTGTTTCCACCTCTAACGCTTTCATTATTGGTGACGGGAGTTTCCTTTGTCCCGAAATGTCTAGTCTTGTTACTAAAAAAATATTGTTATGTATGTCAACCACTTGCAGTAGGTTGATGATTTTCTCTAAATATTATATTTCAGCTTATACTTGTACATTAGTAGTATGATTGCTGATATATATATATATATAAAAGACGAGAATTATGTTATGAATCATGTCATCTTCTGTGAGGTACTTACCACGAAGATTGATATGTATTTAAAACACATTTCTTTGTTGAAATCAATCACCTTGTAATCGAATGAGCGGGTTTCATTCCACTGTACGATTAGTTAGGGAAGTATATATTCATGAATACTATTAATTCAACTTTTAAGGGTATCCCACAGTTCTTTGGAGGTTTCTAGTTGAATGTATTTCTTATGAAAGGTAAGGTTGACATGCGGTCTCAAAACATGATGGTAATTGCTTGTACCATTTTACGAGGTTGGTTTTAGGGTCAATATGGAATTGATGGGTTTTAGATATATTCTTTTATCTTTTCAACACAGAGTCTTTATATTGGATTTTTATATTTGTACTCATGTTCTTTTGAGTTTAGGACATTGAATCCAAGATATCAAATTCGGGATGAGTTGGTTCGGTCAACTACATAAACAAGAAATAAGGTATTGTAATTTATGAAGACGAAATTTATGGTGCTCATGAAATCCCGTTATCAAGGCATTATATGATTTAAGAATTTGGTATTTTCAAACATTTCTTTTGTTGAAAAAAATGTTATACTAGTATTTCATTATTTGATAAGTATATCGCAAAAACACTTTTGGACTTCCAGGTAAGAAGGGGAATCACGTGGATTGCTTGAGTCCCTACAAACCTTAGGCTATTTACACCCGTTTGACAAAATCCATTAGATATCTTGCATCACTTTGATTATGAAATACATTAATAACAGTAATAGTTTTGTTGATTTTGGCATGAGGCCAAAGTGTGAGATTGAATTAATACCATGGTGGCATTTTTGTAGGTTTTTGGCAAGGAGCCAAAAGATGTGCGTTTGGCATATGAAGCCAATTTCAATGTATTTGATATCTTAATAATATTTTGCGAGATTTTGTCAGAAGACAAATAAATATTGGTTTTGACTTAAAGTCAAATTCAAACCTTTAATATCTTAATAGCATTTGTAGCTTTTGGTAAAATATAAAAGTATATAGGGTTGGAAGTGTAACTTCCAAAATTGTGGAATTATAAGTAGGAACTTATAGTAAGGTATTTGAAGCTTTTGGTACCAAAAAGACCAAAATATATGAAGGAAGTGTAACTTCCATGAGTTATTGTGAGATTGATGATTATGATTAGAATTCACAATCAAGATAAACATTTAAAAAATAGTTAAGATAAATATCACCAAATCATCAATATCAACATAAATAAATAAACAAATATCATAAGATATGAATGATTATATGACTTTTAATCATAAATATGGTAAAAAATAAATGACTTAAAAAAATATGTATTTATATTTAAATATTCACATCGGCAAATATCATATCCTAAATAAACTTTGAGATATCATGTCTTAATTTAAACAAATGAGGATAGTAACATATAAGGCCACGAATAAAATTATATTAATCCAAATAGATTAACAAACGGAATATGGTAAAAGTAAATTAATCTAGTTTACTATTCTCATATAATTTATATTGTTAAAATAACGAATCCAACAAAATAAGTTGATGTTGGTTTAAGTGGAATAAAATATATTAACGAAGAGGGTGCATGCTCTTCTACTTCTAAACTCTAAAGCAACATAAGTGTTTATTTTTTTAGCCATCAAAAACTATTCTATGAAGCAATAGGCCGATAACTATTTATCAGTATTTATTAATATCAAAGTCATATAATAGTGCAATCCATTGTGGTTTTAGTATTTCTTCAATAGTTATTTAACATAAATTCAACATAAATCAACATGTTTAACAGAATATAAGAAACAGAAGAAATCGTGTACCTGATAGATGACAATCCATGAAGTATCACAAATATAAAATAAAGATTAGCATGGATTGCCTAACTAATTCATTGAGATGCTAATAACCGAAATTTTTCAACATCTTGTGAGATTACGAGTCAGGCGCATATATTATCAATAAAATAGACTAATAAAAATTATACAAGAATTATAATAGATCAATTACAATTATGCAACTAAACTAATAATAACATGATAAAGATATATAAAAAAACCTCAACAAATAACTAATAAAGAGAACAAACTTAATTAATCATCATTTAGTTAATAAGTAAAAAAAAAAAACTCATTTATTTGATCCTTAATCAACGGAGATGCAAATCCTTTTTTTTTTTTTAAGGTTTAAGAATAAAAACTAAAACTAAATCATATAACTATAAAATATAGATAAATATTACAATAAAAAAGTACTGATTTTAGTTTCTGCCTTTTTCTACCTCTGATTCCAGCGTGATTCTCCACGAGATGGGAAAAAAAATTCTTTTATTTGTATAATCAATTTCGCAAGGTGATGAATAACAAAGTAAATTTTATATGAATAACATAATTTTGATTGACATCAACATATCAAAGTTCATTAAGGTATCAAAAGTAAAAGAATGAAAACCATACCTGATTTGCTTGATGGAAGAATAATGTGAATGGGTAATATCTTTGATTTTTTCATACCGGAGATAATTTTCGTAGAACGTACGTGCTGATAACGTGTTAAAGGAAAAAGAGAACAGAACAATAACAAAGAATAGAGAGAATGAAGTCTATATTTCTCATTAATAATAAGCCCTTTAAATAGAGAGGAGTTTACATAGAAAAGGAAACCTTCATTATGGCAATCTCTAATATATAGAAAATATTCTCTCAATCACTTCGTTTTGATGAGAGCACATAATCCTACAACAACTCTCATATATATTCTTGACTAATCAACTCTCGTAATAAAGAAAAAGTGAAAAAAATAAAAAGTTATGATTGGTTGAATGAGGTTTATACAGTTTGTTAGATTTTACTGGTTTGTAAAATAACCTTCACTATATATATATATATAGAGAGAGAGAGAGAGAGAGAGAGAGAGAGAGAAAGTGAGATCAAAGTTCAATTGGAAACTCAAATTTGATTACAAATGTGAGGACGGCAGAGAGCGCGTCACCTGGCATATTCAGTCTGAATAATACATGATTATTCAAACGGAATATTATACATTATTGAATAATGCATAATATTCAGTCTGAATAATTTTGTATCATTTAGATTTTAGATTGAATATGAGCCGAATAGGACACGTGACACGCTCTCGCTGTCCTTACGTTCGCAATCAAATTTAAGTTTCCATTTAAACTGACTCTCTCTCTGTCTATATAATATATATATATAGTCTATATATATATATTCCGAGTCTTATGATAACTATACGATTTTTCTATTTAACGACAAATTGTGCTAATTATTTTTCATTTAAAGTATAACTTCACACTCCATAGCTCCATTGCATTGCAGAAGTACTTATCTAGTTTGTTGTATATAAAATACCGTTAGCATCAATAAGATTGTTGTTATTGTAAATTATTATCATATATCATTACGACATTACCAACATACGATGATTTTTCTATTTAACGACAAATTGTGCTAATTATTTTTCATTTAAAGTATAACTTCACACTCCATAGCTCCATTGCATTGCAGAAGTACTTATCTAGTTTGTTGTATATAAAATACCGTTAGCATCAATAAGATTGTTGTTATTGTAAATTATTATCATATATCATTACGACATTAGCAACATACGATACCATTGTTATAGTTGTGAATATAATATATTTTCCATCATAAATATCATATCATCATAGAATATTGCAAGAGATCATACTATCGTGAATCATAAACAATCTTTACAATTCTGTTCTATTATAGACAATCTTTATAATTTTGTTGTATTATTGTGAATCATAAAGTTTTTACAATTGTGTTGTATTATTATGAATCATTTAGAGGGACTATCAATAATCACAAAAGGGGCTTTCTTTTCCACAAGGAGACTAAGGGGCTGTTCGGTAGCGACTTAATGGGCTGGATAAGGGATATGGCTTATTCGCACAGCCATATCCCAGTGTTCGGTTGGGGCTGATTCGGTCAGCTGGAGGCTGAGTCGCTCAGCCAAGAAAATAGAGTCCTATGTGGACAGCCAAATTAATTCCATGTCTACCCCTCTCGCCACCTACCCCACATTTAACCCATCCTCCTCCCATCAGTTCCTTCTTCTTCAGTTGCATACTCAGAACCTGAGAACATCATCTCTTCTTTTCAATGAGAATATCATCTCTTATCTCCACCGAAATTTTTGCTTATGTCTATGCATATGGATAAGATGAGAAGATTCGGTAAGATCTGGAGAAACTTTTGTTATCTTTTTGGGTTCTCCTTCAACAGATGGTGACATGGTGTGTTGCAGCCATGGAACTCTCAACAGAATTTCTTTCTTTCTTCTTATCGCTTTGTCCAAGACAATCTCTTGAGAAAGTTCATCCACTTTCGATTTTGGGTTAATGGGTTTTATATAAACCAATATAAGGTGGGTTTTTTTTTTAATGGGAAACTCGGCAAAACATATTTTTCTTGAGAGTTATATTTGAACTTTTAGGTCATATTGTTTAAGATGTGTGCAAACACTCTCCAAAAGCAATTTTTTTATAGAATAAACTACGATTTTCGTCCTTGTGGTTTGATGGTTTTAATTATTTTCGTCCCTGTGGTTTTAAAATTGCTTTTTTCGTCCTTGTGGTTTCAGTTTGCTTCTATTTTGGTCCCTCCACCCTAACTTTGTTAGTTAAACCAACTAAAGTTTTAAAAAATAGTTTTCAAAACTTACATTTTTAGTCCTTGTAATATGTAAAGTTGTAAATATTAGTTCTCATACTTTAAAAATCTTGAAACTTGTATATTTTTTTTCTTCTTTTATTATTAACTTTTAATTATATTTATATACTACATATATATATAAACAAATTTAATATACTACATATATACGTATATGTATATACACATATATAACATACATAGCATACATATGTGTGTGTTTAATTTATTAATAAAAACAACCTTATTGATGTAAAATAAAAGTAATTTTTTTCTTAAATAACATTAAAAAAAATTCAAATGGTAATTTAAAATAAACAAAAATTAATAGTTATTTATTTATTAATTTTTTAAGAATTTTCAAAGGATGGTTAAAACGATAAAAGCATCATGAACAGTTACTATATATAGCTCTTGCAAGTTTTTATAACTGATTTTTCACAATCACAACATGTTTTTTATTTTCACATACCAAACTACAAAGGAAAGTTCACATCATGCAGAAGAATTGCAGAAGACAATATAATATGATAAGCATTCAAGAAAATTAGATGCACACAAATAGCTCAAGAAGCATTTAAGTAAATTATTAAATTGTAACACCACTTCTTTAGAAATGGGATTTATTTATAAATTAAGTGAAAGAAAGAAGTTTTATAAAACAATTCCAACCAAGGTAACAAAATCCTCAAATTAAACAAACAAAAGCAACTTTATGTGTCAAAGTCAAAATCCCAATGTTTTAATAAATCAAGTTAATCAATGAGTCACAAGGGGGCGCCGGAATCGCAGTGGCCGAGGTCAAGCTGGGGCATTGCCCTTATCCACACCTGAGCCAGATCCTGGAAAAAGGGAAACAACGATAGGGTAAGCGAAAACGCTTAGTGAGCTAGCACTATATATAAACTACAATACCGCATGAACACATACCGATATAGGTATCCCACACAATCACAATAAACACATCAAACATATCATCATGTCAATTGACTCAACAAAACCCGACTCTCATGAGATCGATATAACTCCCGTCAGTTTGGACACGGGTCGGCCCCCACAACTCATCAAGGGCATGTGGATTCCCTCTCTCCCGTCAGTTAGGACACGGGTCGGCCCCCACAACTCACCAAGGGCATGTGGCTCCCTCTACCACACTATAACGTATACATGAACAAACAATATCATAGATTACACATAGTGTAACCCACCTGATAATCAACGGCTGACTAGAAAACTGTAAACCTCTGATAAACTGAACAATCTATAGATTAACCTACACAAGAGTTACGACAGATCAGACGCTTATCCCATAAATAATTTATGCGCTAACTCGTCTCTCGTGTTAACCGCGAGTTTCACTAAAATCCATGCTCTCATGTCTACTTTTGCAACGACAAAGCCATGCACACACTTCTAGTTGTCGCTAATACTATTCACTTTGTATCTATATTTGTCACTAACTACCATGCATTCACATGTCTTTTTAGTGACACTTTATAACCATAGTTGTCATAAATAAAGGAATACTCTTACTGTTCTATTCCTTTTTCAATCGTAATATGCAGACTTGCATAACTCTCTTTCTTTTTTTTCCAACCTGCAAACTATATATATATATATATTCTTTTCTAATTGATCTACTAAAAACGCATGCTTACGACGTTCCTTATCGAACTAAAATAATGCAACGAGACGTAGGAAATCTGTAATTAGTCGGTCAAAAAAAACGACTTACTTGACTAATAACGGAAACGATCGACGTACGAATAAATGGCGACGTCACACGGAACCGGATCAAAAGGCTGCCCACGATCGTTCACGGTGATCGCGGGGTGATTACCTGCATTCCATACACGATGCCAGCCAACGTCAGTAACTGGATCACAACACCGACCAACAGCCGTCGATGACGACTTTCTCTAGCGTCAAAACTCGGGACAGAAACAACATTCGTCGGCGTGGATCTTACCGATGACCGATAGCAACGAATAACGGCGAAAACCATGGTTTTGGCGGCAGTAGATGGACGAATAGGGTGGGGGTTTACGGCTGGAAAACGATAAGATTAGGGTTCCTTCTAATTGATTTTCTCAATTTTCTTTATGAGAGAATAAATAAAAGACTTTTAAATATGCAAGTCAAATAGAGTTGCATCAGATCACTAAAACGAGATACAAAAGTATCATAACAACTCTAATTATTCAAACTTAATAACAAACCCACAATTTCTCAAATGTTGACAAATAAAAATAAATCAAGTCTTTTATAACTAAAGAAGTTTTCCTAATAATATATTTAAGTAACCACTAAAATCCTTCCAATAATATAACTATAAGTGGGATGTTACATAAATAAAAACTATTAATTTTTGTTTATTTAAATCATCATTTAAAAAAGTTTTAATATTATTTGAAAAAAAATTAGTCCTACTTTATAGCAATTGTTTGTATTTATTAAATATCCTCTAATCTCACCACTCCAAATTTTATTTATACTTTAATTTTTATTAGTTTAATATCTAATATTTAAGTTAAAAGCACGTATATACTATATATGTATAATATATATTCAGTCTATTAAATATAAACATATATATATATACACATATTGCAATCTTTCTACTTGTTTTTATTAAATACACTCATTCTAATTCGTATTTTTATTTATACTTTATTTTTTAAATACACTCATCCTAATTCGTATTTTTATTTATACTTTATTTTTTATTAATCAGTTAAATGTGTTTAATATTTAATATTAAGAACACACATGTATGCTATATATGTTATATATGTAGTCTATTATAATTGTTTATATATATATATATGTAGTATATAAATATAATTAAAAATTAATAATAAAAGGAAAAAAACAATATACAAGTTTCAAGATTTTTGAAGTATGAGAACAAATATTTACAATTTTACATATTACAAGGACTAAAAATGTAAGTTTTGAAAACTATTTTCTAAAACTTTAATTGGCTTAACTAACAGAGTTAGGGTGAAGGGACCAAAATAAAAGTAAACTGAAACCACAAGAATGAAAAAAGCAATTTTGAAACCATAAGGACGAAAATAGTTAAAACCATCAAACTACAGGGACGAAAATCGTAGTTTACTTTTTTTATTCAAACAACATGCAAGAGGTCAAACTTTTTCTTCTTTTGAGATAATATTAAACTTAACATGAAAAAGTCTTTCAAGCCTATGCTCTTTTTATCAATGTCCTTTTAACCATTCTCCGATTATCTAGAGCTAGGCGGGTTATGGTCTTCAACTTCATTGTTAACTTACTTTTCAGTTTTTTGCATTAGACTTGAGACTTTAAGTTCGATTATTTTGCAAAAGATTTGAGATTTTTATTTTTATTATCGTGTTTTGCATTTGTCTTGATAACGTACTGTTTTGTGTCTTCCAGTCAAGGGCGAATTTACCCATTGATTAGGTAAAATTTAGAGGAACTACCTTAAAAATGTATTTCTCAGCTTAAGGAAAACAAAAACTCTGGTGGTGTAGTGTTTATCACCCTATCTTTTGTACTAGAGGTTGCAGGTTTAAATCTCCTTGGGCGCATAATAATTTTTTTTAAAAAATTTTTGTTTAAGACCCAACAACTTTAAGTATAATCCAAATATCAACAGGTTTGTTTAAAACTCAAAATCAAAACTTTAAATCTTTTCTTATTTGAGAATTGAGATGTATTTGATATTTTGATTTTTGATAGTCGCAGATTTATTATAATTCGATATATGTTTGATTTTAATTTTAATGACCCGACCCGACAAAATTATAGTTGACACTTTTATTTTTTCGGCTAAACTTAATTAGGGAACCACGTGATTTTCGGTTCTAGATTCGCCACTGCTTCCAGTGCTGTGGCAGATTGGTTATCGTTCGGGGTTCATAGCGCCCTAACGGAGTTCGAGCCTTCCCGTGCGCATGTCTAGGAACATTTAAGTGGGGCCATGTTTAGCCTCCAAAATTGTCGGGGATTAGTCGGGTTTTGGCCCGGACACCCTTCCAAAAAAAAACTTATTGTTTTGTATTAGACTTGAGAGTTTAAGTTTATTTTTAAAGGTATAGTGGCATCGAACCAACGAACGACTACAACAAATACACATGCACGCACGCCTTCTCGGTGGTATTAGGCATCCACGGGCAGCCCACTAATCCGCCGCTGTTCCAGCCTAGCTTACGCTAGACCTAAAGCCTAACTACGGTCTTTGACTAGGTTGGGGCAGCCCAAGGACCGGGTATTCCTCATGCCCTCATTGACTCCAATTGGGATCGAACCCAAGTAGACTTCATAGTTAACTTACTTTTTTGCATTAGACTTGAGAGTTTAAGTTTTGTTGTTTTGCATTAGTCTTGATAACTTACTGTTTTGCAGTAGACTTACAACTTTGATGTAATTTACTCTTTTAGTTTAAACAAATTATAGTTTTTCGAATCTTTAAGTTCTAGATATTGAAGTAAACATTAACAATTTTGAATATTGAAAGTAAACGGATAACATAGTCGAATATGAAAAATTAACTGATATTTTTTCTTCAACATTTGTATGAAGGCTTCGTTTTAGGTGATATGTGTTTATATATATTTTATAATTTGGGGTTTTGGTTTTTATGTCTTACTTTGTATTTTTATTACGATTAATAAAAATTGGTGTGGGGATGAGTTGTCTAACTTACTAGGTTACGAACCTTTTAAAAATCCTATATTTTGTTGTTCCATTGCTTAAAAAATAGACATAGGAGCATTTTTTTTTTTTACTTTTTCGTAAAAGGGAATCAAAATCCTCATAACCAACTCCAGGAGTCGAGCTTCTAGAAATGAGATTATGGCAATCTATGGTTTTACAATGATTGTAACAAATATGTGGATAGTTTGATCATTGTCTCATGGAGACATATTTTCTTCGTCTACTTTGTCTCAAAGGTATTCTTTTTATCTTAGAGTTAAATCATTTCACTAAATTGTTTACAAGAGTTTGATTATTTACTTCCATTTCCCCGCCACACCCCCCCCCCCCCCCCCCCCCCCCCCCCACACACACACACACACACACACGTAATCTGGTTAAGACAAGTGAATAAAATGATTAAATGAATATTAAAATCTTTTCTTGGAATGAAAATTAAGAGCATCTCCAACAGCTTCTTTAAAATAGAGAGAATCATATTTTTTATTCTCTATAATGCTTCAAGAGCTTCTCTATCTTGTTTTTTCTAAAATAGAGAATCATAGAAAAAACTACCAATATAGAGAATTCTCTAAAACTCTAAAAGGAGGAGAGAGAAATGACTTTTTTATCCATTCCACCAATGAAGATTAACTAATATCATTTTACATATAAAAATTCAAAAAGTTCATTGGAATCATAAAAATATTAAATATTTAAATAATATAATTAATAATAAAATCTCTAAAATAGAGAATCTGTTGGAGATGAATATGGTTTAGTTTAGAAATTTTGACTTTTGATTCTCTATTTTAAAGAAATTTTAGAGAACCTATTGGAGATGCTCTAAGGATGCTAAAGGAAATGAACCTGTTATATTGTTGGGAACCGGAGGCACAAACATACGCAGCGGATAACAAAAACCGATTCCCAATTGAGGACCCAACCTAAACCTTCACAGATACAAAAGGGGTGTTTTTGATGGTTTACCTTTTGCGCAAAACTCTGAAACGCAAGCAGGGGGTACACCGCTACTGACACCACGTGAGAGGGTTGCTAGACCACCATGACTGATCGAAAACGCTCCGGTCGTCCGTGTGTGTGAGAAACCGACGATCAAGGAGAGAGAAAGGGAGGAGAGTAATTTTTAGGGAGAAAAAGCTTCAACTGATTTATCACCTTAAGCCTTTATTTATAAAGATAAATAAGGCAGTGATTGTATCTGATTATAACTCTTTATAATTATCTCCTTAATTAATTCCTTAATTACTTAATTAATTAATTTAACTAATTAATTAATTAACTTAATAAATAATTAACTAATTATTTATTTCCTTCTCTCCTTAATTAATTCTCACACACAAATATTCTCAATTAGGTGTGCAGCGGTGTGACCTACTAGTGTCTTATAACATTGGACACGGTAATCCCTGTTACTATCTTGCACATAATCCTAACAGACTCCCACTTGTGCCAAACATGTAACTGTACTGTTACCATTAGCCTAAGGAGGTCCCTAGCCAGACACTTAGGTTAACCAGGTTATAAGATCTCTTATATTCAGAGATACAATTCACGCTTGAATTTGTACACATGTTCATTCCTTTTGCACGCGATATTTCTAAAATGAGTTTGAGACATGGAGTGGAGGGTTCATTTCTCAAATTCAAGTATTTCTTGACTCTGATTTCGATTGCCTGCAGTAACGGATATAACAACTGTTATTCTATCCGAGCGTGGCCACGCGTTTTCTGCAAATCTCAATCGTCAAGGGGCCCGGAAATATCTCTCTATGGCAGAGGTGCAAATCCCTTCTTGACTATCTGCATTTGGATTCACGGCTTCCGCTGCATCTAGTCACGTCCCGTATGGCCGCCCTGTTACGGTGCAGCGTTAGAACGCGCTAAGAGTACAGTAGTCCTCGTGTTCCCAAACCAAATATCTCAGGTCTAAGGACAACCTATCATCAAGTCAATGCTTATGACTGGGGCTCCATGAAGCAGATTTGAAACTGGTCACTTCCAATACTCAAACACTCTGATGAGTATCTATAAATACTTGGTCACATCACTTGTGCTTTTATAAATCATCAAGTATTTATAATAGCGTTAAACTCCCCATTGAAATTCCCATTTCAATAAGTGGCTACGGAAATTTAGATTTTATTGCAAGACTTTGCATAAATCATGGATACATTAAATATGCAAAAACAGTTTAATTTTTAGAACCATCATGAATTAAAACCTCCATTATTTCAATCTCACTGTGAAATAAAAACTTTACATGATCTAATGTCTCAATATTAAACCACTGTAATAATAATAAACTAAAACTAGCTACTGGTATCCAGGTACTGCATCCCAATGGAATTTGCATGAGCCTCATGCTTCACCCTTGCTAGCGGCTTTGTCAGCGGATCTGCGACATTGTCTTCCGTCGGAATCTTGCATATTCTTACATCTCCTCTTCCAATGATCTCTCGGATGAGGTGGTACTTTCTGAGCACGTGTCTTGACTTGTGATGCTCTCTAGGTTCCTTTGCTTGCGCCACGGCTCCCGAGTTATCACAGAATATATCGATCGGTCTAGAGACACTGACAACGACTCTTAGATCCGATAGAAAATTCCTTAGCCAGACAGCTTCCTTTGCCGCATCAGATGCTGCAATGTACTCTGCTTCTGTAGTTGAATCTGCAATCGTGTCCTGTGATGCGGTAATTATTATATATAAAAAGCGAAACAAGTTTTAACCTCTAAAAGCATAGCCACTGTCTTACCACATATACAGGCAAGCGTACCTGATCGTGAGTAATATAGTGTAGGAAAGTCCAGGTATCGTTCTTACCACTGGGAACGGTTAAGCTAGATGTCAACTAAAGTATTAATCAGTCAATCTGGAAAATGGGGGTTTTGCTTTTGAAAAGGAATTTTATAAGATAAAAGACAAATAAATAATAATTCTAACCAATATGTGGAAAACTGACGAACAGACACACATTGGAGATAAATGAATCCATTATGGTTTACTTTCATAAGACATAGATTTAGGATTGTTGTCAGAATTTAAGCACAAAACACCCGAACATGTATATCTAAGATTATCAACTAAGCTGGTATACCTAGTCCTAATACATAGACTGGTTGTCAATCAATCTAGTACAAGTCACCCAATTCTATCACTATTGCACGGTATTCGAATATCTGATCGCTCTCAGTCCAAGCTACCACCTAACACAATTCTCTGGTTAACGAAGGGAAGGTTAAGAAAGGTTGATTAACCTAACAGAGTCTATCTATCTTAGTCAAACAGATACACCCAACCAACGAGTTCAAATACCATACAATATGAATCAAACTGGAATCAAAGATAACATTCAACAAACCATACATCTAATTAAGAAAATAAAATCCAAAGTATTCAAACCATAATAAAAACACAAGAGGAATCAGTACATAGACACACTGATTATAAATACGTAAACAAACCGACTAAAGACCGGTAGGTTTGTTGCGGCATTCCCTCGAATCTCCTCCGTAGTCGTCACATCGAGCCTCCATCTTCTCGGGTTGGAAACCCTAAGTGGCTCCCAACATCTAACCTAACTACTGAACTATGAGAGAATTACAGAAAAATAGATAATGAGATGATAAAACTGAATGACCCTAGGCTTGTATTTATAATTAAATCGGCAGGTGCATCTTGGCGATCGTGAAATGGCAACTTGGCGCCGCTAAATAGCACGGATTGCCTTGGCGACGCGAAATGGGCAGCTTGGCGGGCGCGAAATGGAAACTGCATCCTCTAGAATCTTCTATTTGATCATCTTTTCCTTAATTGCTGAAGATTCTGACTTTGGGGAGAAGTCTTTCTTTTGATGGAGAATGCTGGAACATTCCGGAATAATCTGGAACTGAAATCTCTTCCAAATCTAATCAGATATTTTCTTAGGGAGGAAGCAACTGACTTGGAAGGATTCTGGAATATTCCAGATTTGATAGATCTTTTCTTTGGGAGGAAGCCATTCATTTGGAAGGAAAGAAAGATCATAAATGGATTTTAAATTGCCAATTTTCATTTCTTCACAAAGTATCCACTTTTGACGCTTTTTTCCCTCTTTTTCTACTTTTCTGCAAAAGTGCCTCCAAAACCTGCAATATTAGAATTCAAGCCTTTTTAAGTCAAACTGTATCATAATTGCTCTCAAAATAAAGACAAAAGTGGGGAACTGGTGCGAGTAAAACATGTATAATTTTGGCGTTATCATCCTGCTTCGAGCTCTTCCATGAGATCGCGCCTCCGTTTAGGGTAAAGACGTACCCTGACTGTGATCTGAAATCATCTTTGTCGGTCTGGAAACTAGCATCAGAATAGCCGATGACACTAATTTCATCCTCAGATCCTCCAAAGACCAAGAACATATCTTTTGTTCTTCTCAGGTACTTGAGAATGTTCTTGACAGCCACCCAATGAGGTTCTCCTGGATTCTGTTGATATCTGCTCGTAACACTTATTGAGTAAGCAACATCGGGCCTAGTACATAACATGGCATACATGATCGATCCAATTGCTGATGCATATGGAACCGATTTCATCTTGTCCTGATCTTGAAGAAATAGGACACTGTGTTTTACTTAACACTATGCCATGTTGCATTGGGATAAATCCTTTCTTGGATTCATCCATCCTGAATTTCTTCAGGATTTTGTCAATGTACGTACTTTGGCTAAGTCCGATAAGCCGCTTAGATCTATTTCTGTAGATCTTTATGCCAAGTATATAAGCGGCTTCTCCAAGGTCTTTCATCTGGAAACATTTGCTTAACTAATTCTTTACACTCTGTAAAGTTGGTACATCGTTTCCTATGAGTAGAATGTCGTCTACACACAAGACCAAGAAGGTTACTATGCTCCCACCGAACTTAGTGTAAACACACGGCTCGAACTCACTTTTCGCGAAACCAAACTCTTTGATTCGTTCATCAAAATGTAAGTTCCAGCTTCGAGATGCTTGTTTTAATCCATAAATGGATTTTAGCAACTTACACACCTTATTAGGATTCTTAGGATCTTCAAATCCTTCTGGTTGTTCCATATAGACGTCTTCTGTTAACTTTCCGTTCAGAAAGGCTGTCTTGACGTCCATTTGCCAGATCTCGTAATTAAAGTACGCTGGGATGGCCATTAGAATCCTTATTGACTTTAACATGGCTACTGGTGAAAAGGTTTCGTCATAGTCAATACCATGAGTTTGCGTGAATCCTTTTGCGACCAGTCTAGCCTTAAAGGTGTGCACGTTTCCGTCCATGTCAGTTTTCTTCTTGAAAACCCATTTACGTCCAACAGCTCTACAATGCTGGGGTAAATCGGTCAACTCCCATACTTGGTTGTCGTACATGGACTGCATCTCGGCCTTCATGGCTTCTTGCCATTGTTCAGACTCACTGCCTGACACAGCTTCTCCATAGGATGTTGGTTCATTCAAGTCTCCACCATCCTGAGAGACCAGAAATCCAAGATACCTATCTGGTTCTTGTCTTACCCTATTGGATCTGCGAAGGTCCTGTGTTTGCATTTCCTCAATCGGTTCTGATTGAGGTTCAACATTTTCATGTTGAATTTCTGGCTCAACAATCGGTGTAATGTTTTCTTCGTCTACTACCTGTAGATCTACATCCTCTCTGGAGTTCCCGGAACTGAGAAACTTTTCTTCCAGAAATTTTCGATTTCGAGCAACAAAAACTTTGTTCTCTTCTGGGTTGTAGAAGTAATATCCCACGGTGGTTTTGGGATATCCTACGAAGAAACACTTGTCGGATTTGGGCTTGAGTTTTTCTGAGGTAGGTCGCTTGACGTAAACCTCACAACCCCAAATTTTTAGGAAAGACATTTTGGGTTTCTTACCCTTCCATAACTCGTATGGTGTCTTTTCCACCGACTTTGTTGGCGCTCTGTTCAGTATATGTGCTGCCGTTTCGAGCGCATGTCCCCAGAATGACACTGGTAGTGTAGAGTGACACATCATCGATCGTACCATGTCAAGCAATGTACGATTCCTCCTTCCTGACACACCATTCATCTGAGGTGTATACAGAGGTGTGAGTTGTGATACGATCCCACATTCGATCAGATGATTGCCAAACTCTTGACTAAGATATTCGCCTCCTCTATCTGACCGTAAAAACTTGATCTTTCTGTCAAGTTGATTTTGTACTTCATTATGATATTCTCTGACTTTCTCAAAGCTTTCAGATTTATGTCTCATCAAGTATACATAACCATATCTACTGAAATCGTCAGTAAATGTGATGAAGTACCGGTATCCTCCTCTTGCCTCATGACTAAATGGTCCACACACATCTGTGTGAACTATTTCTAATAAGTCAGAGGCCCTTTCATTATCTTTGTTGAAAGGTTCCTTTGTCATCTTGCCAGATAAACATGATTCGCAGTTGTCAAAAGGTTTAAAATTAAAAGTTCCAAGAAAACCTCCTTTTAGGAGTAGTTCAACGCGTTTCTTGTTTATGTGGCCTAGACGACAATGCCAGAGGTAAGTTTGATCCTCAATGTCTTTGGATCGTTTACTTATATGATAGATTTCTTTATTATTATCTTGCAGATTTACTGTATATAGATCATTCACAGGTGTAGCTTTAAAATATAAAATATTATTTTTAAAGACAGAAAGCATTTTATAATCATATTTATAATAAAATCCTTGGTTTACCAATAAATCAAAAGACATAACATTCTTAATCATCTTTGGAACATAATAACAATTTTCCAGTTCCAAAACTAGACCCGAGGGTAAACTAAGACTATAAGATCCTACTGCTTCAGCTATCAACGGAGTGCCTTCGCCAACTCGTAGGTTCGAACGGTCCTTCCTCAAAGTCTCTCTTCTAGTGAATCCCTGTAAATGATTACAAATGTGGTTACCACTGCCTGTATCAATTACCCATGATTCATAAAAAGTGATTAAGCAATCTATCATAAAGATACTTGGAGCATCGGGTAAACCGATCTCTATCTGGTCGATATTCATCGAGTGCTCGCAAATATCCTTGCTACCGCATTCTGGGCAACTTAGATCTCCCAGCTCATCAATCCAATCAGTGTCCATGAGTTCAGCAGGTGCTGGTTTCGGCTCTAGACTGGCCAAAATGTCCTCATGTAACATTGCTACGTCTTTCCTTGGTTCCTTCATGTAGGCACTAGCTATGTCACATATCTCCTTCGGGAGCGAGTACCACATGAGATGCATTAACTCCTCTTGAGCCATTTTGTATCCCAGACGTGTCAAGCATTTAAAGAGCCTCCTTATATTTATGAGATGGTCTTTAACTGATTGGTTCTTCTTCAGTTTTAATGAAAGTATCTCTTTCATAATCAGAAGCTTACCTGTATGCTTGTAGAAACCCAACTGGTTTTCTATGTCTTTCACGACCTCATGACATGATTTATCTCTTAAACCTCCCATAAGCTCAGGTGATATAAAGAAAATCAGAATCGACATGACATCTGATTCATCTGTCAAATATTTAAAGTACTGAGCAAATTCCTCTTCAGGAGAATTGCTCTTGGGTCGTGAAACAGGCTTTTCCAAAATGTACAACTTACCCTGTGCACTCAAGACGTTGTCAAGATGCATTTTCCAAACTAGAAAATTTTGTCCTGTAAGCTTCCATTTTCCATTGATGAGGCGGAGCGGTTCCTCAGGTGTATAAAACGGGAGTACAGATTAGAGATCTACAAACATAAGAATAAAATTCCGATTTAGTTTAAAATTATAAGACTTCTAATAAATCATAACCCTTAAATTAATTTATTAGACTAGAATCCATATTTCACATGTGTCGGCAAGCATGTGATCATGTCAGGCCGACTCATGTGATTTATAGTAGGTAAAATTATACCAATCGCATTTTAATACGAAAATACGACTTCTAGATCGTCGGGACATCGGATATTCAATCCATGCATATTTAGACCCTCTAGTGCCTTTTGGCCCGGTACCACCCGGTGAATAAACAATTACCAAAACAGATCGCACCACCCGGGGCCTGAACATACTCTGGCCGGTACCACCCGGAGATAATTCGCAGAGTTTTTATCCCCTCCAATTTCGGTTTGAACGCGAGCGATTGAAGTGTGATCACTCGCAATGCCCTACGTACCTTACACCGGAGGTGTCCCTAAAGTGGGTTGCACTAACTGATCTATGATTTTTAACAAGGGTTTCAAAAAGATGCCAGTTTTCAAAAACTTGGATCCAAACACAAACTGTATTTGTATCCATCTATGTTTTAAAAAAAACATTCGGTTTATATTTAATTTTTAAAAAACGTTATTGAATAACCATGCAATTAAATATAAACAACCACGCAATTAAATATAAAATCAACCACGCAGTTAAAAGACATGTCATAGTCAAAAACCCTTAAAACTATTGTCGTTTTGCGAGCCAATACAAAACGACGGTCTCAACCCTAAGTGACAACAACACACAAGGCATGAACTTCTCGGCGCTCCCAGTAGCTCCAAGATCCATGGTTGTCTCTGTGCTCCGTCTTCGGTTTCTTGATTCTTCGGTTATGTTATTTATTAAAAAATAATACAATTAAAGCGGGTTGTAAATGGCACGCAGGCCTCCAGTAACCAATAACGAATAATTAAAATATACATACAAAAACAAAATGCAACCACGAGTCAAAGGGTTTGACTATGACATCAAAACAAAATCTTATCTAGATTCTATTTTAATTTAGCTTAAATTAATTAAACTAAAATTAATTTAATAAAACAAATTTAATCCCTAGGGTTTCAAAGCTATCTGGTTTAAGATAAAGCCTTATCTGTTGCCACTCACCGCGCACAACAACAGTCATTTGCCGTCACCGCCGCACTGGTCAGTGCCCGGAAAAACAACAGCTACCACCACCAGCCGCTGTTCGCGGCGCGAGCTGAGTGCTCATCGGCGACAGCAGCCCAAAGGCCACCGCCGCCGTCTCACCTAGTCGGAAAACGATTCCGGCAGTGGCCGATACCCCTTTGCGGCGGTTATCAACCACCGCCACCACTCATCGTCGTCACCGGTGACGATAACGGCAGCCAAAGCCACCGCTGCCGCCACTCTCGGTCGAACGACAAAGAAACTACCATCGCCACCACGACGGCAGCAGCATATCAGCCACCACCGTCGCCTGTGGTGGGGATTCGACGACGGCAGCAGCAGATCGCCACCACCACCGCCGTTCCCCGGCGATTTAAACAACAAACAACCACGCCGCCACCACCATCATCGACGATGGTAGCAACGGCCACCACCGTCGTCCGGTGGTTTAACAAAACAGTCGACGACGGCAGCAGCTATTGCCACCACCGCCGTCGTTTTCCGGCGAGTTAAAACAAAAACCACCACCACCGTCGACGACAGTGGCGATAGCCACCGCCGCCGATCGGCGGTTTGAACATCAATCAGTCGCCGCCACCACACCGCTGTGGTGCGGCTTCCGATCACAATCATCATCACCACTACCTACGCCGTGGTCGGCCTTGGTGGTCGAATCAATTACCACCGCCACTACAAACGGTGGTGCGGTGGTTGGTTTTTCGCCGTAGCACCACTGCCACCACACGGCTGTGTGGTGGTTCTCGTTGATACCAGCCGCCGCTACCACCAATCGGTGGTGCGGTGGGCTTCGGGTGCGGCAACCGGCAGCCACCACTAGCTGTGGTGAGCCGTCGGTGGTTTTGCGGTGGTTGGCCTGGTGGTCTGGTTGGCTAACTACCGCCGTTCCACCGCCAATTTCCGATTTGTTAGGTTTTCGGAAAAATTCAATTTTTACAAACATAGAAACATATAAAAGTTCGTGGTTTAACAAACCTAAACAATACATTAAACCTGATCTGTAGGTTTTAGGAAGTGGCTCTGATACCACTGTTGGGAACCGGAGGCACAAACATACGCAGCGGATAACAAAAATCGATTCCCAATTGAGGACCCAACCTAAACCTTCACATATACAAAAGGGGTGTTTTTGATGGTTTACCTTTTGCTCAAAACTCTGAAACGCAAGCAGGGGGTACACCGCTACTGACACCACGTGAGAGGGTTGCTAGACCACCGTGAATGATCGAAAACGCTCCGGTCGTCCGTGTGTGTGTGAGAAACCGGCGATCAAGGAGAGAGAAAGGGAGGAGAGTAATTTTTAGGGAGAAAAAGCTTCAACTGATTTATCACCTTAAGGCTTTATTTATAAAGATAAATAAGGCAGTGATTGTATCTGATTATAACTCTTTATAATTATCTCCTCAATTAATTCATTAATTACTTAATTAATTAATTTAACTAATTAATTAATTAACTTAATAAATAATTAACTAATTATTTATTTCCTTCTCTCCTTAATTAATTCTCACACACAAATATTCTCAATTAGGTGTGCAGCGGTGTGACCTACTAGTGTCTTATAACATTGGACACGGTAATCCCTGTTACTGTCTTGCACATAATCCTAACATATATGACATATAAACAAAACAATTTCTTTTATTTTTTCTATTTAACTACTTGATATCTCTCTAACCAATCTATATATATATAGCGGAAACATGGCATTGCCACGTGGAGTTCTCCTATTTTTTTTCTAAATTTTTCAATTTTATTTTTACAACATTAAATTTAAAAAACTCTTGGTTTTTCTCTTTATCTATATATAACTTAAGAGAATTAAGTATTGATTTTATTGCTATTTATGTTACTTTATTATTTATTCAAATTCTTTATGTTATTAACCATTCATTTTCTTTCATTTATTTTAATTAATCATTCACTTTCTCCTATTTAAGCATAAATGATTGTTGTTGTTGTTGTTGGACATGTTAATTGGTAAAAGCCAATTACATATTCCTTTTTAAAGGTTAAACATCAAAAGCTTTTGATTTGTTCATCAATGTGTTATTATGTTTTCGTATGAGTTGTTTATTATCGGATCTATTCTTTTGTATATTCATCATGATGTGTTATTCATTTTATATATCACTATTTTTTAACAAATCATTTTTCAGGTTATTTCGAGAAGACCAAATTGGGTATGCATTTTTCTCTCTTTTATTTTTTGAGATATTAAAGTTCCTTACTTAACTCTTCTATACTCTTCATATGTATTTTAGATGGTTATTTTTATAAAAAAAATTCAAAGTCTTAATCAAAAAGACAAATTCAAGTATGTATTCATTTTGATTTTTGTTGAGATTTTAAAGTTTTTTTTTCTTAATATTTGTTTTTCTATATTTTTCTTAAGTTTTTTTTTTTCCTAAGATTTGTTCTTTGCAAAAATAAAGTTAGAATTGAAAATGAATATATAAAGGACAAGGTAGTAGCTTGAAATAGTTGGTTTTTGTTATATGAAAAAGATTTGATGCAATAGTGAAAAATTTTACTTTTTCATAAAAAAAAAAAGATGACATGACATAATAATGTTTAATTATTGATAAAAAATGATGAAATGTGATGATTTGTTGATTATCCCACATTTATGAGAGAGTGAAAAGGTTGGAATTGAAAAAGACTACATAAGATGATAGTTTGAAAGATGATGATTAGTATATTATGATGATGGAAGATTTTGAAATCTATAACCAAGATTGAAATCAAAACAACAAAATGCTAAAAAGTTATTCATAGAATAAGGTTGGGTTTCATAATCCCACATTGGTGGAAAGATGATTGTTTGGAATAAGATGATATGTATAAAAGATGGTGATGGAAGATTTTAATAAAATGTATTGTTAGAATCAAAACCAATCAAATGGTAAAAACTCCTAGTGCAGTTTTTCAAAAGTTTGTCTTGGTGAATAGATGAAACATAAAAGTTGTTCCACATTGATATAAAATGGAATTTAGAAGTGAAGATATGTATATAAAAGATTAATTAGTGCTTTTTAAAAACTCAAGGTTGGTTGGTGTTTGAACAATTAATACTAAACCCAAGTTTGTTGATAAAGTTTGTTTCTTATTTTAATCAAACCAACTACATGGTAAAAAGTATAGTGCAAAATTATAAAGAAAACCACAAGTGATTGATAGTTTAAAGGAAGACGATTGATATAAGAAAGGGGATGGATGGTTAAAAAATTTATAACCATGGTTGGATTTAAAACCAACCAAATGGTAAATAAGGTGGTTCAAAACTAAAAGGGAAATCAATGATAATGACTTCACAATATGATGTTTGAGCATTCCTCAAATCTTGAAACAAAGATTGTTGTACAAATGATAGTTTGAAAAAAGATGATTTGTATATAAAACTTGTGATGGAATGATTTGAAATCTATGATCATGGTTAAATCAAACCCAACCAAATGGTACAAAATAGTCTAAAACTAAAAAGAAACCCACGTCGATGATTCGAACCATTAGACCTGAGTATTCCTAAAATCTTGAAATATTCATTATTAGAAATCGATGATAACCTGATATCTTGGAAGAAGACGAAGGGTATAAAAAAATAGGGATGAATAGTTATATGTAAGGTTGTAATAAAAACCAATCAAATATTTATATTATAGTGCAAAAATAAAAGAGAAATTAATGATGAAGACTTGGTTCTTTTCAATATATCAACTACAAACCATGGAATTCTTACAAACCCTACAAACCTAATCTTAACCATTAATTTTGTTTATTTTTGAAAACATGGTTGAGAGCAAATTTAGTAACCGAATTAATCAACACTGTGATCATCTACATATATGGTTGATATTGGTTTCTAACGTTTGTAAGAATCTCATGGTTTGTAACGGATAAAACCCCTATATATTATTTAAGAAATTATATATTTTTTAAATTAGTTCAAAAAATATTACATCACCGCGCAACGCGCGGGCCCGACACTAGTCACTAATAAATACAAATTATCAAAACGGGTTAGCTCAGTTGGATAGGTAACATCCTTGGGGTGTGTGGGATGAAAGCCACACTACCAAGGTTCGATTCCATCGGACTACACTTTTCTGCGATATCCAGACTTTAGATCGGGTCCTTCAGGGCTAGGTTCAGGACCGGTTCAGGTTGGTCCATAAGTCCCCTAAAACCTGCCGGTCGGGTTCGGCTATAGGTTGGACCGGGTCGCAACGGATAAATGAAATTGCTAGTAAGGAGGTCTGATAGCTGGAACATGTGTATGCGTTAACTTGTCGTTCAAAAAGATAAAAATTGAATACAAGTTAGTTCAACAAAATGTAAAATAAAATACAATATAAAACTCCGTGAGATTTGCTTAAATAAAAAAGAATAGTTGCAATTGATGAAATAATCCAATATGTACCCACCCACCCACATCGAAGTAGTGGAAGAAAAGGATGGAGTGAAAAAGGGCATAAATAAGAGGCATATGGCCAATGTTAGAACTTGCCTTAAACTAATGAGTAAGGAAAACAAAGCGAGCGGTGAGAGCCGGTCGCCGCGCCACTCATAAACCAAAAGAGCGCATGAATTTATGGAAGGGGTAATAGGCTGGCCGAGTGCTGACGCTGCTTACTTTGCAGAACTCACTCGAGCGGGCCTCCCAATCCCACCCCCTAATTCCAAGTCCTAACATTTTAAGGGTTGCTATCCCCACCGGCCCACCCTCATCACTTATCCTTATCACTTACATATATTTATTGGATCCTACCTTTGGTCTTATATGTACACTCACATCGGTGGTGAGATAGAATTCACCGAGTTCAAATTATTTCCATAAATTTCTTTGTGTTTCGGGTTCTCAATTTGTTTTATTTTTCCAGATCATAGTGGGCATCAAACCAAGGCAGTATCGGGTCAGCCCACTAATCCGCTGTAATGGTGGTGCAACTTAAGCAGAACTTAGAGCCCAAGTCTTTCCCCTTGGAATCTAACACCTAGGGGTGTACTCAGTTCGGTTTCGGTTTTCGATTTGTTTTTCGGTTTTAAGTTCGGTTTTCGGTTCTCGGTCTTGGGTTTTGGTTCAAAATATATATATATATATATATATATATATATATATATATATTAACCATGTATTGCTTACCGAATAAGACATAAATGTCTTAATGCCCATTAACTCATTACCATTCACCCCCTAAATGTCTTAATGCTCATTAAGTCGGCCCCTAAATGTCTTGAGCAAGTAACTACATACATTTTTGAACGGAAGTAACTACATATATGATGGATAGACACAAGGGTGTTAGCGCCCTTAGAAAGACTAACTGAGCTAAACATGATTTGTAATTTGTTTTGCTATAATCTCCGGTAGGAATACAGTGACGGTTGGTATGTTTTTCAGGCGTAAACGAAAATTGAAGTTTGTTATGGATAATTGATTTTTATTTTCTCAAACTGTTGATGAAATTTTATTTTTACCATGTTAATTTCACAACCCTTGTACACCAATTTTATCACATTCAGATATGTACTTGCAGGGCCATTTATCAGATTAATTGCTTACCAGTAAGAGATTTATATTCAATACTAAGAGATTTACATTCAACTGCTTTTAATATAATGTCTTTGGCATTGAAAATGGATAGTTGATAAACATTTTAAATTCGATAAACACTTACCAGGGGAAGAATCCACTTATGGGTATAAGAGTCTCGGTCTTTGACCGACTCCTTGCCTTGTCTCTTGTCAACTAATACTAATAATATTTGACAAATGAAAGAAAATGAAAAAGATATAATGTAGATCGAAATGCTAGTGGAAACAGAAAACAAAGAAGGTTACCACTGCAAGGTAGCTTGTTCATTTGGGTATTTGATTATAGTAGTACATATATATTAATAGTAAATACAAATTCTAAGGCATAATAAGAGGAAGTATATTAAGTCATAATGATCAAACTAGTAAGGGACATGGCCAATCTTCTCCATGGCCCGTGCCAAGGATGTAAACCTCAACTTTTAATTGCCTCGGCCGAGATGTTGAGTTAGAATCTTCAAATGTCCGTTTCAATTTGTATTCCCCTATCATAGGTACGATTCCAAAACCACAAACCATTCTCGAATCATCTTTTCTTGTGATTGGATTGCACATGCAAGTGTTATCACCTTCAGGGCCAACTAATTGTGATAGGCAAATCAAACCAATCACTAAGCCCAATAGTGATACTTTAGAGTTTCGTAGAATGGATGAAATATTAAGATCAAGGCTCATGACCGGATCATGGTGTAAATGGTGGCGATCAAGTTTTTCATCGATTTCCACCCACTCCAGGATTCCAAGTTTACGGGGGTTGCTCAGATCTCCTCCCGTGAGACGACTAATGATGAGGCTTGGAGGTGACCTGGAGAGGTGAAGATTAACAAAGTAAGGTGGTGTTTGTTTTTGAGTTTTTAGATCTGAATTCACTCTTTTGCCTGCATCGGTCAGACATTTGATTTCAATTCTTTCGTTCTTCCCGCAGTCCTATGAAATCTCAAAAATCAATCCCCCCTTTGATTTCAAGTCGAATAGCATAAAACATAAGCAGACCTGAAATCACAGATCCGTGACTGTTGCTCACCTGTGTGTCGCCCCTCAATTGCATACACACTTGCGATAGATTATTGTCTTGCGATAGATTATTGTCTTGTGAGTATATCAGCCATGACAACTGGTGGTAAATCCTCCATGGATAGATTGATTAAAATTTTCTGGTAAATGACTAGATTTTGGTGGTTATGGTTATGGTTATGGGTATGCCTTATTTTGTTGTGTGTGTGTGTGTGTTTTGTAATGATAAAAAGCCATTCCTTAATAGAGAATTAGATTCTCTAAAGTGTGATAGTGATGGTGGGTGTGGCACTTGGCTATTAATTTATATTAAGGCTATGTTTTGGTAAACTAGCTGAGAAGCTAGCTAGTAGCTCATAAGCTTTATGAACAACTTATGTTTGACAAAAACTAACTTTATGGATATGTAAAATGACTAGAAAGGGTATATTGAAGTATAATAATTAATATTACTAAAGGTATAATTGGAAAAAGCTACAAAAAGCTTCAAAAAGCTATCTCCAAGTAGCTTATCAAAAAGCTAGCTTATGAGCTACTTTTTGTCCATCCAAACATGTACACAAAAAACAAGCTAGCTTATAAGCTACTTTGTGTTTACCAAACAATGCCTAAATCAACATTGTAATCTTATAATGATGAATTTAATCCCGAATATAAGCTAAACCTTTATGTAAATAGGTGAATAAGCTTTTGTTATACTTTAAAGGATGAGAAGGTTACCTGATAAGGTAAGTGAAGACGGAGACTTTGCGCGTAAGCATTTGGTAAACAACCCCTTAATTTTTCAAATATATATCAGCAGAATGGGAAATCCCATCGTACTTCCCAAATTCAAGTTCAGTATGTTTTCCATCACCTTACTCTCAATATATGCTTAAATTTTGCATTGACGTGCCCTATATATATGTATCTTCAACCAAAAAACATTTGTCAACCGATCAATGTAGTAAAAACAGCCAGTTAACACTTGAAGATGAAATGCATCACTGTTTAGAAACCTTCAGTAAACTTGAAAGCAATTGTAACATACCAGATTCTAACAGACTGTTCGATACCAAAGTGGTAGAGTTTTTGTTGACCTTTAGAACATTTGAACCCTCTCTGATTCAAAATTCTGGAGTTTAAGAAACCCAGGACGATAAGCCATTGCACTCAAGTCAGGGTCAAACTTTTTTATGTCTTCCATTGTTTCACTTCGAGGATGAAATGCCCATAGTTTGTCTTCAAAGACCATCAAAATACTTCCATCTTTGAGAACCTCAATCGGAGACATGGCATCGCACAATGGCCATTCTATATCAACGCTAATTTCTTGTGTTATCACCACCTCTTTATGCCAAGATTTCTTGATCCCATATTCTTTCATCACCCAAATCATCACTTCAAAATCGTAGGTATTAATTTTACATAGACAACCCTTTAGGACCGCCAAACCATGGTAACCAAACCAATTCACTTGTGCAGATTCAGGAGGAGACGGAAACAACTGAAATGTATCTTTGTCTAAATCAAAAGTACAAAGCTTTCGTGGAGAATTTTCATTATCATGAATAATCCAATGACAATGACCGTTCAAAAATGGCCCGTAGAATCCGTGGCTTCCATTAAGCAAGTAAGGAACACGGCCAAGACTTCTCCATTGGCCCGTGCCAAGGGTGTATGCCTCGGCTTCTACTACAGTCGGATATGATTTATTACCATCTGGGAGTACATCCCCTCGGAAAGTCCGTATCACTTTGTATTCCCCTGTACGCGAACTCACTCCAAAACCATAAACGATCACCTCACTACTACTTTCTCTGTAGTATCGCTGACTAGGGAGGATCATGTATTCTCTAGTGATTGGATTGCATATGTAAGTATTATCTTCTTTAGGAGTAACGAAATACTGGCATAGGCAGATCAAACCGTTGACCGAGTCCATTAGGAATATCATGGAGTTTTGAAGAATGGGGGTTAGATCAAGATCAAGCCTCATGAGAGGGTCATGGTGTAAATGATGGTGATTTACTTTGTCTTCGATTTCTACCCACTTCAAAATTCCCGGATCTGTGCAGTCGTACACACTCCTTTCGGGTTTGATGTGAATGATGAGACCCGTAGGGGATCTGGAGAGATGAAGATCAACAAAGGAAGAATCCAAAACTAAATTCCGCCACTTCTTGCAAACTCTCTTGCAGTGGATGATGGTCTTGATTGGAAGTCTTGAGAGAATATCGATCGTCAACTCTGCTGGTAGGTCTTCCATGGATGGATTGATCAAGGTTCTGGACCAACAAAATAAGTTTTTTTTATAAAAGAAATTGACATTGTAAAAACTAAATCAAGAAGTAGACAAATATGGAAGAGATTTACATTTACCTGAGATGATATTAGACAATATAATTAGGAAAGATTCTCTGTATATTTATATATTTAAGAAAGATTTTCTGTATATTAGAGGATCTAATTATAGCCTATATATAGACCCTATATTCTCCCTTTTGTATACACAATCAATACAATTCTGATTACCTAGTTTAATTTGGTATCAGAGCGGGGGTTTTTTTTTCTTCATACTTCCCGTTCGTCGTCGCAATCAGTTTTGATGGCAGCCCCGCTCGTAGCCTTCTCTTCTACCGAGAAAACTACACACAACTCCCATAAGTTCGGTTTTACGTTGTCCCCTTCGAACTATGGCTATTGGAAGGCTATGATCCAACCGTTTCTTATTACAAACGGTTTATTTGGATACGTTGATGGCACCATCTCATGCCCTGAGCCGCTGATCACATCACCTGGAAAAGAAGGTACATCCGCCACTCCTACAACAAACCCTAGTCACACGATTTGGATATCGAATGACGCCCATGTTCGTATGCTACTCATGTCTACCATCTCGGAAGCGTCCTTCCAACATGTCCAAGGTACTACTTCTCGTGATCTTTGGTTGGCTCTTGAACGTGCCTACGCACCTCATACATCTTCAAGAGAGTTCACTTTGAAAACCCAGTTGCTTAAAATACAAATGACGGGTGATGAGACCTCTGCAGCCTATCTTACTAGGGCACAGGAGTATGCGAGCGCTCTTGCTAATATTGGACAACCTATGTCAGAAAAAGACATTGTCATGTTAGTTGTTGCAGGCCTTCGAGATGAATACAACGGGGTTAAACAAAGTCGCCTCGCTCGACAATTCACCGCCGTCTTTTCAGAACTTCCGGGACTCTTGGCTGATCATGAGTTTTTGATACGGAAACCAGTTCCCGACGTTACCCCAGTTCAAGCATTTATGGCTACTACAACAGCCGGTTCATACCTCCAAACTGATATCCAGGCCTTGCAACAACTTGTTTCACGCCTTGGTTTCCAACTCCAACCGACATCTTCTACACCGACTGCTCCTCAGGCATATTACATAAACCGATCTGGTCCTTCTAATGGCAGCCGTGGCCGAGGAGGCTTCAATTCCCGTGGCCGTGGACGTGGTCGGAATCAAGGAGGTAATCAAAATCAAGGTCAGTTTAGTTGGGCTTCTAACCAAAGCACCGTTTATGGCACGTGTAACAGGTGTGGAATTGGCCATGTTCCATCACAATGTCCGAACCGCGACCCATCTACTTTTCGGTCAAGACAGCCGTCCGCCAATTATGCTGATACTCGCTCACACGCATCCACATCTTGGCTTCCGGATACAGGTTCCAACAATCATGTTGCACCTGACATGATGGGCTTTGACTCGGCCGAATCTTACTACGGCGATGACAATCTGCATGTTGGCAACGGTAATGCTCTCCCTATCCTACATATTGGTTCCTCACGCCTTTACTCACCAAACAAAACTTTTCACCTAAACAATATTCTCCATGTTCCTCAAATCAAGAAACATCTTCTGTCTGTCCAAAAATTTTGAATTTCACACTACTTTTTTTGCCGTGAAGGACACATCTACACACAGCACCCTCCTCACGGGTCCAAGTGACGGTGGACTCTACTCAATCAACCTTCCAACAAGTCAATCTCTTCCAAAAGTCGCTTTTTCAACAACTCGAACTACCACAACCACATGGCATCAACGACTCGGACATCCTCATTCCCAGCTGTTTCAGACTATGCTTTCCAAATATTGTTTACCTGTTTCCAATAAGACTTTCGATTTTCATTGTAATTCTTGTTCAGTTAGGAAATCTTCTAAACTCAATTTACTGTCTACTGATTATAAAAGTTCTCATATTCTAGATTTAGTCTTTTGTGATGTTTGGGGTCCTGCACCTGTAACCTCGTTTGATGGTCATACCTATTTTCTCTTATGTGTTGACCATTTTTCGAAGTTCATGTGGTTGTTTCCTTTAAAACGCAAATCTGATGTGGTTGATGTGTTTAAGCGTTTTGTCTCCATGGCTGAACGTCAATTCTCCACCAAACTTAAAACTGTTCAAACCGATTGGGGTGGTGAATTCAGAAATTTATCACATTTTTTTTCTTCTATTGGCATCATTCACCGTCTCTCTTGCCCTCACACCAGCGAACAAAATGGTGTCGTTGAGAGACGCCATCGTCATGTTGTCGAAACTGGACTCACTCTCATGGCACAATCTCATGTCCCTAAACGGTTCTGGCACTTTGCTTTTGAAACCGCAGTTTATCTTATCAACCGAATGCCTTCTCGGACAAACTCCACCATTTCTCCTTTTGAACATCTCTTTAAACACAAACCGGATTTTTCTTTTCTACGTGTCTTTGGATGTCAGTGTTACCCTTATCTTCACCCATATAATCACAACAAGATGGATCTCCGATCCACTTCTTGTATTTTTCTTGGATATAGCACCGCACATCATGGATACCGGTGTTTTGATCCCGACACCGAACGCATTTACATTGCCCGTCATGTTCGGTTCAATGAAAACTCTTTCCCTTTTTCTACACCATGCACCGATCCTTCTCCATTCCCTCCCAATAGCCCTTACGTTTCTTCCTATCCTACGCCCATACCTACCACACACACCACCATACCCACGTCTTCCTCACCAACTTCCTCTTCTCAACCACACATTCCTCTACAGACTCTTTTTCCACAACCGACCAGCCCCTTCTCAACTACCACATACTCTCGTCGTACCACCACTGAACCTCCTACCACCACATCTTCTGCCTTCGACCGCTTTACCACCACACAAACAGCCCCCACCCAATCAATCCCCTCTCCAAACTCTACTGATCCACTACCGGCCCAGCAACAACCATCCTCCACCTCCACTACAATACCTCCTTCACAACCCTCACGACCAGCCCACCTTCGCCAAAATCCAAAAAGGACAAAACGGTACGACCCATCAGTCTTTCACACCTCCACCCATACCTCTACCCAAGAACCCACCACCTTTGCCGTTGCCAACAACAATCCAAACTGGCGTAAAGCTATGGCAGATGAATACTCGGCCTTAATCCGCAATGGTACTTGGACGCTTGTTCCTCGTGTTCCAACAGCTAATGTGGTCGCTTCCAAATGGGTCTTCAAAGTTAAGAGAGATCAACATGGGGCAATTCAGCGCTACAAAGCGCGTCTTGTTGCCAAAGGCTTTAACCAGCAACCGGGTATTGACTATACAGAGACCTTCAGTCCAGTGGTAAAATCCACCACTATCCGCGTTGTTCTATCTGTCGCGGTTACCAACCAGTGGTCTCTAAGACAATTGGATGTCCAGAATGCCTTTCTACATGGCGATTTGAAGGAAACGGTGTATCTGCAACAACCTCAAGGCTTCGTTGATCCGAGTAAGCCAGATCACGTGTGCCTACTTCACAAGTCCCTGTACGGTCTCAAACAGGCACCGAGAGCTTGGTTTCAACGACTTTCTTCAGCTCTGATCTCTCTTGGTTTTCGTGGTTCCAAAACAGACCCCTCTTTATTTATTTACTCGGCTCATGGCACGGTTATGTATATGCTTGTATATGTCGATGACATTATTTTGACCGGTAACAACAATAAAGTTATCGATCAAGTTGTTTCTCGCCTAAGTCGGTCATTTGCAGTCCAAGACATGGGACCTTTATCCTATTTCCTGGGAGTTGAGGTGGTGCGTAAAGCTTCTGATATCATTCTCTCTCAACGGAAATACATACACGAGTTGTTGGTTCGAGCCAACCTCTCTCACTCAAAGCCAGTTCCGTCACCGTGCACCACTAGTGCAAACCTGTCTCTTGGTGACAGTGCTCCTTTTGATGACCCGGTAAAATATAGACAGATGGTGGGTGCCTTACAGTATGTTACGTTATCACGGCCTGACATTACTTTTGAAGTTAACAAAGTATGTCAATTTATGCACTCACCCACTACGAATCATTGGTCTGCGGTCAAACGTATACTACGATATCTACACGGTACGGCGAATCATGGTCTCTTAATCTCTAGATCATCGTCCTCTACGTTGCACGCTTATACTGATGTTGAGTTCAACTCCTTGAGTGCCTTTTCTGATGCGGATTGGGCTGGCTGCCCAGATGACCGTCGGTCCACGGGCGGATATGCGATATACCTTGGATCTAACCTTGTTTCATGGTCTGCCAGAAAACAAAAGACTGTATCTCGCTCTTCTACAGAATCGGAATACAAGGCATTAGCAGATACGGTTGCTGAATTAACGTGGCTTGAAACTCTGTTACGTGAACTTCGCGTTCCAGTGAAATCGGTTCCGACTCTATGGTGTGACAACTTGGGTGCTACATATCTGTCTGCTAATCCTGTCTTTCACGCACGGACAAAGCATGTGGAAGTTGATTTCCATTTCGTTCGAGAAAAAGTTGCACAAGGAAAATTGTCAGTTCAGTTCATTTCAACACATGATCAGATAGCCGACGTCTTCACAAAGCCATTGTCGTCTGAACGCTTTCTCTTTTTGAAGTCCAAGCTAAGAGTCGATTCCCGGCCTTAGCTTGAGGGGGAATATTAGACAATATAATTAGGAAAGATTCTCTGTATATTTATATATTTAAGAAAGATTTTCTGTATATTAGAGGGTCTAATTATAGCCTATATATAGACCCTATATTCTCCCTTTTGTATACACAATCAATACAATTCTGATTACCTAGTTTAATTGATGAAGATATTGATTTGGGTTGTGTGCTGATGACACCATCATCTCTTCCTCTGCTCTTGGTCCTGGTTTTAGTAAATGAAGTGATTTTTAAACTGAGAAGGAAACTTAAGCAAGAAACATTAAATTTAAAATAAAAATACATATTATTCTCGTAAGATTTTTTATTACAATATTTTATACCAAATTAGTGCATACAAAATGTACGGGGTATCGTTCAATTTATCAAATAAAATCCCCGAAGAGATGGAAAGATTGAATTGAGTAAGTATATGTGAACTCAAAGTTGACGGTGCAAGATTTTCTATTAAATGCGAGTATTACTTTCTTTGTTACTTATTAGCTCCTACCCAAGAAACGGTTTGAATTTACAACCATGTTATTCATAAAAGTGATGTAAAATTCATACTTTCGGTGCTAATGTAAGATAAGACTTTGATATTTATACATCACAATGCTTGAAGTATTGACTCTCAACTCACAAGATCTAGTTTATCTGCTAGCTTATCAGTCAACAACTAGCTTGTTAGTTGGCAGACAGTGACAGTCGTAAACACGAAGTTGGGCCAAACTGATCAACACAGACAAAAACATGTAATGCTAACCCTAGAGAGGGACGTTCAAGCGAGAGCAGGATCAAGATAAGAAAACATGAGAACGACCGAATCACATGTGATTTTCTACTGAAATTACATGCAATTTTGGAAAGGTTATGCGATTTACATGTGATTTTTATACATGATTTTAGTGTAGAATCACATGTGATTTTACGGTAATGCTATGTCCACCCCTTTAGTGTTAGAACCAGGTCAATTGTGCATTGAGAACATAAAAAGTAGATTTTGATGTTGATGTGGACGAAACTACTAGGCAGGGGTGCATTTAGCAACTCCCCGTGATGTTAATGTGGAATCACACGTGATTTTAGTGGAAAATCACATCTGATTACACATGATTTGACAGTTCTATTTTCTTATTTGGTTATTCTTCTAGTTTGAACTTGACCCTAACCCTAACCCTTTTTTTAGAACCCTAAAACCCCCTTTTATCACCTAAAATTGAAAAAACAACAATAATAAAGCATTACCCCACCCACCCAAATTCACACATAACAATGACCAAAAACACAAACACAAAAAACCCTAAAAGATTCAATCTTTCATTTAGCACTTAACCAAGGTACATTTTCCAAATTTAGCTTCATTTCTTTGTTTTAATTTTTCATTTATATTTCAATAAACAAAACCATCTAAATCACAAAAAATAACCCAATTTTTACACAAAATACTCAGCACAAATCATGTTCTCAATGAATTCCACTTCACAAATCAAAACAAAATTTCAATAAAAATAAAAAATAATAATTACCTTTTTATCATCAACAACCTCCAGAGCTTAAATTAACTTTAAATTTCGATTCTTTCAATCCAAAAACCCTAAAATCAAACCACGTCGAAATCAAATAATAGTCAGTACATAGTAATTCGATCAAAAGCCCTAATCCCTAAAACCAACGACACATTAATTTAACCTTTCTTTTACCGATTTTAAAACTTCAAAATAGAACTTTACAAAATGAAATTGATCAGAAATGGATGTAATTTGACAAGTGATTGAAGAAAAAACATACCCTCGATGGAAGTGATAATCGACCAGACAGCTTACTTTTAGAGTGGGTTTTGATTGAAAGTTTTTGAAAGAGAATGAATTTAATGGGAAGAAATCACTTTGTCTTTTTCTCTAAATTGCCCTTAATCTCACCTTTTGTTTGCACTTGCACCCCCTTCTCAATTTCAAAAGTGCTCATGGTTTTGCAGGTTATTTACATAAGGGTACCATTGGAAATAAGGGTGCGTTTGGTGCAGGTAGCATAGGACAGGACAGCCCTATCCCACGTTTGGCGCTCCCTAACCTTGGACTAGGTAGAACAAGCTTGGACAAGCGTGGGACAAGAGTGTCAAACCCTCTACCCATGGAACTCAATGGGACAAGTGTTTTTTTTGTGACCAAATTACCCTTGAAATAAGAAAACCTAATATTAGCTCCCTCTCCCAATCTGCCTTCCATCGACAACCTAACTCCATCTCAGACTGCTCTCCCTCGCCGGCGACCTCGTGCATCTCACTCACCAGTGACCACGTGACTCTCTCTTCCTCTCTCTCTCTCGCCGGTGACCTAGTGAGTCTCTATGCCTCTCTCTCGCCAGCGACCTACATTCCTCACGACCTCCCGGCGGCGACCTTCTCTGTCAGGTACAATTCTCTCTCTCTATCTCCCTCTCTCTCTCTCTCTCTCTCTCTCTCTCTCTCTTCACTCTCCTTTTTTCTCTATTCTGTATGTAGTTTATTGTAATCGATTTGCTGAAATCGATTTGTTATGTAATGGGTTTATTGTTACATTTGTTGAAATCGATTATTCTATTATGTGTTTATTGTTTGATTTGTTGAAATCGAATTTATTCTGTAATGGGGTTATTGTATTTGGTTCATGATTTTGCTTCCTTGATAATCAATTTGTGAAAATATATTTTGGTAATCGATTTTGGCATTGGGGGTAAAGTGGTCATTTTAACCGGTTATGTTCTGTCATGTCCAGTTCTATAATGTCTTATCAAACACTGAACACCTATTCCGTCATGTCCTATCTCATCCTGTCCTGTCATGTCCCGTCTGCGTACCAAACGCACCCTAAAGGTTCCAAAAACCTCTTTGGATGTGTTCATTGTTACTTGTTAGAGTATCACAATGTAGTTTTTCAAAGGTCTTTGGGAGGTTTTTAAAAAAAGCAAAAATCTCGTTTTAAGTTTTTTCACATAGTATAAAGGTTTTTCGAGTAGGGTTTTTCGTGAGGTTTTGCGTCATAGGTCGTAACTGCACGACCTGTTTTTCAGAGGTTTTCGTATTTAATCTATTCTAATTTTATAAAATTTTATAAAAGTCTCATATTGATGAAATGGTATTTTTCGATATAAATAAATATGTATTTGTATTCATTTTAATATATGTATTTTTATAAATAAAAATATAAATGATATAAAGTTAAATGGTGGGACCCTGAAAACTCTGAAAAAGTTTGGATAGGGTTTTTCACATAGCGGAAATATGTAGAGATTTTTAGGTTGTTGAGATATAGCAATAATTAAGAAAAAAAGTTGTGAAAAAGTTTGATTAAAAAACCCATACATTGGGCGATTGGGACGTGGGCATAATGGCCTTTATGACATGACACAATTAATAACTCGATTCATTTTCAATTAGGCCTTGCTCTAGTTTTTTTAAGGGTTATTACTTCTTTGGTAGCTCAACACATGTACTCTTTACCCGCTTATGCATTTATAGCACAAGACTTTACTACTCAAGTTGCTTTATATACTCATCACCAATACATTGCAAGATTCATCATGATAGGAGATTTTGCTTATGGGGCTATATTTTTTTATTAGGGATTACAATCCGGAACAGAATGATGATAATGTATTGGCAAGAATGTTAGAACATAAAGAAGCTATAATATCTCATTTAAGTTGGGCCAACCTCTTTTTCGGGTTTCCATACCTTGGGACTTTATGTTCATAATGATGTCATGCTTGTCTTAGGTACTTCGAAGAAGCAAATCTTAATCGAACCTATATTTACTCAATGGAAAAAATCTGATCATGGTAAAACTTCATATGGGTTTGATTTACTTTTATCTTTAATGAATGGTTCGGCATTCAATGCTGGTCGAAGCATATGGTTGTCGGGTTGGTTAAATGCTATTAATGAGAATAGTAATTCACTATTCTTAACATTAGGTCCTGGAGACTTTTTTGAGCATCCATAATGTGTTTTTTAAGGGAGTTTTGGAAGGTTAGTCTAAGGTTTTTTAAAAAGCAAAAATCTCATTTTGAGGTTTTTCACATAGTGGAAGGATTTTTAACTTGAGGTTTTTTGTGAGGTTTTTCGTCATTGGTCGTAACTGTTGGGAATCGCCCTAACAGACTCCCACTTGTGCTAGACATGTAACTGTACTGTTACCATTAGCCTAAGGAGGTCCCTAGCCAGACACTTAGGTTAACCAGGTTATAAGATCTCTTATGTCCAGAGATACAATTCACACTTGAATTTGTACACAGGTTCATTCCTTTTGCACGTGATATTTCTAAAGTGAACTTGAGACATGGAGTGGAGGATTCATTTCTCTAGTTCAAGTATTTCTTGACTCTGATTTCGATTGCCTGCAGTAACGGATATTACTAAATAACACCTGCTATTCTATCCGAGCGTCGCCACGCGTTTTCTACCAATCTTAATCGTCAAGGGGCCCGGAAATATCTCTCTTTTGAAAGAGGTGCAAATCCCTTCTTGACTACTTGCATTTGGATCCACGGCTTCCGCTGCATCTAGTCACGTCCCGTATGGCCGCCCTGTTACGGTGCAGCGTTAGTACGTGCTAAGAGTACAGTAGTCCTCGCGTTCCCAAACCAGGTATCTCAGGTCTAAGGACAACCTATCAAGTCAGTGCTTATGACTGAGGCTCCATGAAGCAGATTGATAACTGGTCACTTCCAATACCCAAACACTCTGATGAGTATCTATAAATACTTGACCACATCCCTCGTGCTTTTATTCTTTACTTTGAATAAATCATCAAGTATTTATAATAGCGTTATATTCCCTATTGAAATTCCCATTTCAATAAGTGGCTACGGAAATTTAGATTTCACACAAAACTTTGTAAAATCATGGATACGTTAAATATGCGAAAAATAGTTAATTTAGAACAATCATGAAAATAAGACCTCCATTTATTTCCAACACACTGTGAAATAAAACTTTACATGATTACATTGTTTCAAAATTAAACTATAGTAATAATTAATAAACTAAGAACTAGCTACTGGCTTCCAGGTACTGCATCCCAATGGAATTCGCATGTGCCTCATGCTTCACCCTTGCTAGTGGCTTTGTCAGCGGATCTGCGACATTTTCTTCTGTTGGAATCTTGCATATTCTTACATCTCCTCTTCCAATAATCTATCGGATGAGGTGATATTTCCTGAGCACGTGTCTAGACTTGTGATGCTCTCTAGGTTCCTTTGCTTGCGCCACGGCTCCCGAGTTATCACAGAATATATCGATCGGTCTCGAGATACTAGCAACCACTCTGAGATCCGATAGAAAATTCCTTAGCCAGACAGCTTCCTTTGCCGCATCAGATGCTGCAATGTACTCTGCTTCTGTAGTTGAATCTGCAATCGGGTCCTGCTTCGAGCTCTTCCATGAGATCGCACCTCCGTTCAGGTTAAAAACGTAACCCGACTGTGATCTAAAATCATCTCTGTCGGTCTGGAAACTAGCATCAGAATATCCTTTGATACTAATTTCATCCTCAGATCCTCTAAAGACCAAGAACATGTCTTTCGTTCTTCTCAGATACTTGAGAATGTTCTTGACAGCCACCCAGTGAGGTTCTCCTGGATTCTGTTGATATCTGCTCGTAACACTTACTGAGTAAGCAACATCGGGCCTAGTACATAGCATGGCATACATAATTGATCCAATTGCAGAAGCATATGGAACTGATTTCATTTTGTCCTGATCTTGACTAGAAACAGGACATTGTGTTTTACTTAACACTATGCCATGCTGCATCGGGATAAATCCTTTCTTGGATTCATCCATCCTGAATTTCTTCAGAATTTTATCGATATACGTACTCTGACTAAGTCCGATAAGCCGCTTAGATCTATTCCTATAGATCTTTATACCGAGTATATAAGCGGCTTCTCCAAGGTCCTTCATCTGGAAACATTTGCTTAACCAACCTTTTACACTCTGTAACGTTGGTATATCGTTTCCTATGAGCAGAATGTCATCTACATATAAGACCAAGAAGGTTACTATGCTCCCACTGAACTTAGTGTAGACACACGGCTCGAACTCACTTTTGGTAAAACCAAACTCTTTGATTCGTTCATCAAAGTGTAAGTTCCAGCTTCGAGATGCTTGCTTCAATCCATAAATGGATTTTAGCAGCTTACACACCTTATTAGGATTCTTAGGATCTTCAAACCCCTCTGGTTGTTCCATATAGACGTCTTCTGTTAACTTTCCATTCAGAAAGGTTGTCTTGACGTCCATTTGCCAAATCTCGTAGTTAAAATACGCTGAAATGGCCATAAGAATCCTAATTGACTTTAACATGGCCACTGGTGAAAAGGTTTCATCATAGTCGATACCATGAGTTTGCGTGAATCCTTTTGCGACCAGTCTGGCCTTGAAGGTGTGTACATTTCCATCCATGTCGGTTTTCTTCTTGAAAACCCATTTGCGTCCAACAGCTCTACAGTGTTGTGGCAAATCAGTCAACTCCCAAACTTGGTTGTCGTACATGGATTGCATCTCAGCCTTCATGGCTTCTTGCCATTGTTCAGACTCATTGCCTGACACAGCTTCTCCATAGGATGTTGGTTCATTCAAGTCTCCGCTGTCCTGAGAGACTAGAAACCCAAGATACCTATCTGGTTCTTGTCTTATCCTACTGGATCTGCGAAGACCCTGTGTTTCCACTTCCTCAATCGGCTCTGATTGCGGTTCAACATTGCTATGTTGAATTTCTGGCTCAACAGTTGGTGCAGTGTTTTCTTCGTCTACTACCTGTAGATCTACATCCTTTCTGGTGTTTTCTAGACTGAGAAACTTTTCTTCCAGAAATTTTCCATTTCGAGCAACAAAAACTTTGTTCTCTTCAGGGTTGTAGAAGTAATATCCCACGGTGGTCTTGGGATATCCAACGAAGAAACACTTGTCGGATTTGGGTTTGAGTTTTTCTGAGGTGGGTCGTTTGACGTAAACCTCACAACCCCAAATTTTTAGAAAAGATATGTTGGGTTTCTTACCCTTCCATAGTTCATATGGAGTCTTTTCTACCGACTTTGTTGGCGCTCTGTTCAGTATGTGTGCTGCTGTTTCGAGCGCATGTCCCCAGAATGATATTGGCAGCGAAGAATGACACATCATTGTTCGTACCATGTCAAGCAAAGTATGATTTCTCCTTTCTGATACACCGTTCATCTGAGGTGTATACGGAGGTGTAAGTTGGGATACAATCCCACACTCCATTAGATGATTGTCAAACTCGTCACTAAGATATTCGCCACCACGATCCGACCGTAAGAACTTGATCCTCTTGTCAAGTAGATTCTGTACTTCATTCTGATATTCCTTGAATTTCTCAAAGGTTTCAGATTTATGTCTCATCAAGTAGACATAACCATACCTACTGAAGTCGTCAGTAAAGGTAATGAAGTACCGGTATCCTCTTCTTGCCACATGACTGAAAGGTCCACATACATCTGTGTGGATTATTTCAAGCAAGTCAGTAGCCCTTTCATTTTCATTGTTGAAAGGTTTCTTTGTCATTTTTCCAGATAAACAAGATTCACAATTATCAAAAGATTTATAATCGAAATTGCCAAGAAAACCTCCTTTTAGGAGTAGTTCAACGCGTTTCTTGTTTATGTGGCCCAAACGACAATGCCAGAGGTAAGTCTGATCCTCAATATCCTTGGATCGTTTACTTATATGATAGATTTCACTACTGTTGTCTTGTAGATTTACTGTATATAGACCATTCACGGGTGTAGCCTTAAAATAGAAAATATTATCTTTAAAAACAGAAATCATTTTATAATCGTATTTATAATAAAAACCTTGGTCTACTAACAAATCAAAAGACAAAACGTTCTTAATCATATTTGGAATATAATAACAATTATCCAGTTCCAAAACTAGACCCGAGGGTAAACTAAGACTATAAGATCCTACAGCTTCAGCTATCAGCGGTGTGCCTTCGCCAACTCGTAGGTTCGAACGGTCCTTCCTCAGAGTCTTTCTTCTAGTGAATCCCTGTAAATGATTACAAATGTGGTTACCACTGCCTGTATCAATTACCCATGATTCATAAGAACTGATTAAGCAATCTATCATAAAGATACCTGGAGCATCGGGTAAACCGATCTCTATCTGGTCGATATTCATCGAGTGCTCGCAAATATCCTCGCTGCCGCACTCTGGGCAACTCAGATCTCCCAGCTCATCAATTATATCAGTTTCCATGAGATTTGCAGGTTCGGGTACTGGCTCTAGACTGGCCAGAATATCTTCATGAACTTTATCCACGTCGTTCTTCGGTTCCTTCATGTAGGCACTAGCTGTGTCCTGAACTTCTTTTGTGAGGGAAAACCACATGAGATACACTAACTCTTCCTGAGTCATCTTGTACCCCAGAAGTGATAAACATTTAAAAAGCCTTCTTATTTCAATAAGATGGTTTTTAACTGACTGGCCCTTTTGCAGCTTCAGGGAGAGAATCTCTTGCATGATCAAAAGCTTACCCGTATGCTTGTAGAGACCTAATTGGTTCTCCACATTTTTCACAACCTCGTGACAGAATTTCACTCTTAAATCTCCCGTGAACTCGGGTGACATAGAGAAAATTAGAATGGACATTACATCCGATTCATCTGCCATGAATCTAAAATACTCAGCAAATTCCTCTTCAGGGGCATTGCTTTTAGGTCGTGACATGGGCTTATTGATCACATAAAGCTTACCCTGGGCACTCAAAACATTCTGTAAGTGTAACTTCCAAACTGGAAAGTTCTGGCCCGTAAGCTTCCACTTGCCCATAATAAGGCGAAGTGATTCCTCAGGTGAATAAAACGGAATGCTAATTGGAGACATCTACAGAAGAATATAAATTCCAATTTAGTTTATAATTAGAGAATTCTAATAAATTATTACCCTTAAAATAAATTTATTAGACTAGAATCCATATTTCACATGTGTCGGGAAGCATGTGATCATGTCAAGCCGACTCATGCGATCTATGGTAGGTAAAACTATACCAATCGTATTCTAACTCGAAAATACGACTTCTAGATCGTCGGGACATCGGATATATATAGTCCGTGCATATTTAGTCCCTCTAGTGCATTTTGGCCCGGTACCACCCGGTGAATAAATAATTACCAAAATAGATTGCACCACCCGGGACCTGGACAAACTCTGGCCGGTACCACCCGGAGATAATTCACAGAGTTTTATCACCCTCCAGTTTCGGTTTGAACACGGGCGTTCATAGTGTGTACACTTACAACGCCCTATGTACCTTACACCGGAGGTGCCCCCAAAGTGGGTTGCACTCACTAATCTATGATTTGTACAAGGGTCAAAATTGCCAGTTTCCTTTTTAAAACTTTGAAAAACTGGATCCAAAAACTAACTGTATTTGTATCCTTTTATCTTTTAAAACAATCATTCAAAAGGCAATTTATATTTAACAACAATTACGTAAATTAAACAACCACGCAATTTAAATATAAAAGCACAGTCATAGCCTAAACCCTTAAACTAATGTTGTTTTGTGAGCCAACACAAAACAACGGTCTCAACCCTAAGTGACAAAAGTCTTCGTCTTCTGGCACTCCCACTGGCTCCGAGATCCATGGTAGTCATCTTGTCTCCGTCTTGATAATTAAAACTAACTATTACAAATGGGCTTTTAATGGCACGCAGGCCTCCCAACTATTCTAATAATTAAAAAAAAAATATTACAAGAAGGGTTGTAAATGGCACGCAGGCCTCCCAGACAAAATTAAAACACAACCACGGGTCAAAAAGGGTTCAGCTATGACTCGATATAATTAAACAAATTAAAACACAACTGGATTTTAATTGGATAATTATAAAACCAAAAATTAATTTAAAACAAATTAATTAAATTTAATCCTGAATCGTTTTAAACCTTATCTGATAAAAACGATCCTTTATCTCAAAAGTCTATCCGGAAACGAATCCCAATCGAGATCCGTTAACGATAAGCGATCGAGACGTACAACGATTTCGATTACCACCGATCCGTAAAAACGTGGCCGTCGATCGGTGGTTTCTCTATCGACGGCGACGACAATGACACGATCGCCACCGCCGCCGCCCATACCACCATCGAACACCGGCGGCAGCAGCGGTTGGAAAGTCACCACCACCGCCGCAACCACGCTATCACCACCATCCACCGGTTCGCCGTATTTCGACAGCCCGGAATCGCAATCAAGTCCCGCCACCACCACGATTCGGTGGTGCGGCGGTTATACTCAGACGACGACGGCAGCGGTGGACGCTGCCACCACTACCGCCGCTTCCGGCGACTGCAATCGAAGGGAAAACAGCCACCGTCACCACGATTCGATCGGCAATGGCAGCAATCGGCTACCACCGCCGTCGATTGCGGTCATGAGCAGCAGCAATCATCGCCGCCACCACCACGGTCGGTGGCGTGGCGGTTGTCTTGATCCGGCGACGACAGTGGCTGGAAACCACCACCGCCACCGTCGACTTTGATTGGCTCCAGTTGCGATCACCACCATTCTCGTAGACCGATCACCACCGCCACCACAAGCGTTGGTGCAGTGTTTTCTGTCGGCCATCGCCGCAGCCACTAGCTGTGGTGCGGCGTGGTGGTTGGTTTCGGTGGACAGCCGCCGGCCACCACAATCTGTGTTTCGCCGGCGGTGGTTTCCGATCCGTTTTAGGTTTTTCCCAAAAAGATTTAATTTTAAAACCCGAATTCGATAAAAAATCAAAACTTTTCTAACCTAATAAGATTAACAACCTGATCTGCAGGTTTGGGAAGTGGCTCTGATACCACTGTTGGGAATCGCAGGCTACAAATCATGCACAGCGGAATAAAAAAAACGGATTCCCAATCGAGGATCCAATCCCAAACATAACAGATACAATCAAAGGGTGTTTTTCGATGGTTTACCTTTGCGAATAATGTTCTGAACTACGAGCAGGGGATACACCGCTACTGACACGATATGAGAACGAGCTGCTAGACCACCAGGGATTTATCAGAAAACAACCTCCTGTTGTTTTTGTTTGTGACCGTCGATCAAGGAAGGGGAGAGAGGAGAGAGAGAGTTTTTGGCTTTCAGTTTAATTATGATTGACTTGAATGAGAAACTGATAGGGCTTTACCATATTTATATAACTAAATATGGTAATGTCCATATCCTTACCAAAAGCCCATTAGACTAAAGCCCATTAGCCCAAAACTTAAAAACCCCTTTTAATTAATTAATTTCTCAATTAATTAATCACTTAATTAATTAATCTTTAATTAATCTGATAAAATATACAAACTGATATTTTACCGACTATAAATAATAAATAACTTTTATTATTTATCTCTCAAATAATTAATTTTATACTAAATTAATTATTCCCATTTCTTTGATAAATCCACGTTCTCTAATTTGTGTGCAGCGGTGTGACCTACTAGTGTCTTATAACATTGGACACAGTAAGCTCTGTTACTGTCTCGCACATAATCCTAACAGTAACTGCACAACCTGCTTTTTCAGATGTTTTTGTATTTAATCAGTTTTAACATTATAAAATTTTGTTATATTAATAAAACTATTAAATTAATTATATATTTTATATATTTAAAACAAATTACTCAAATTTGTAGGGGTGTTAACTGGGAGGGTAGTGAAATTTTTTAAAACAACATGTACAGATGTTGATCCAGCTCTCCTAAGATTGATGAAATAATGATGACCCTAATCTAACTTAGTATAGATACTTTATTTCAACTCAAGCTTGAGGAATTATCATGAAAATGTTTTGTGATAACCCTTGTAATCTCAAGCTTTGCATTGTAACATATGTATCGAAGTCAGGGACTCGCTAAGTCTGTTCAGCGTCCCTGATAGAAGACATCAAGAAATAAAGTATCGCTCCCTGACGACAAAGAAGTCAAGCATACAGAACCATCAGCGATGTCGAAGAAGAAGTAGCTGATGATAGAGTCAACGCCGCTCGCGATCTGAAGACGGATTCAGTGATAGCTGTCTGACGATCTGAAGAATGCAAGCCTTAACACATGACCTCTCAAGGGTACGTTTGGTAGGAGAACTGGGTGGAATAGACAGGAACAAGAACTGGGTGTCCTATGTTTGGCGTGGTTAAGAGTGGAACATGACAGAACTAAGTAGCACTAATATGGAACACGCGTGTTATACCTATTTACATGGAACAAACTAGAAGCAACCCAATTACCAAAATACCCTTCTTTCTAACCTAATACCTTTTTTTCATACGACTCCAACTCTGCTTCTTCTCCATCTCTCCAACTCGCTGCTTCCTCTCCAAATCGGTGTCGGAACTGCCTGCCACTGGCATTGCCACCGCCACCTCTGTCATCGGTGACCTCTCTCGTCCTCGTCATCGCCCCCTCGCTCATCTCCTCTCTCTCTCTCTCTTTCGTCTGCTCTCTCTCCTCTCTCCACCTCTCTCTCTCTCTCTTTCGTTTGGGTTTCGTCTCCGACGACCTTCTTTCGGTTGGGTTTCATCTCCGGCAACCTTCTTTCGTTTGGGTTTCGTCTCCGGCGACCTTCTTTCGGTTGGGTTTCATCTCCGACGACCTTCTTTCGGTTGGGTTTCGTCTCCGGCGACCTTCTTTCATTTGGGTTTTGTCTCCAAGGAACTTCTTTCGTTTGGGTTTCGTCTCCAAAGAACTTCTTTCGTTTGGGTTTCGTCTCCGGCGACCTTCTTTCGTATGGGACTGGTGTTTTGTATAAAATTTTGTCTCCGGCAACCTTTTTCCTACTGTGTTTTGTATAAAAATTTTCTTTTGTGTTTTTGTGGACTGGTGGTGGTGGTTGTGGACCTATGGTTGTAGTGGTGGTGGTAGTGGTTGTAGTGGTGGACTGGTGGTGGTGGTGGTAGTGGTTGTGGTGGTGGACTGGTGGTGGTGTAGGGGTAAATTGGTCATTTAAACGGTCTTGTTCTGTCTCGTCCAGTTTAGTTATGTCTTACCAAACGCAGAACAATTGTCTTGTCCTGTCCTGTCATGTCCTGTTCTGTCCTGTTTTGTCCAATCCTATCCTATCCCGATACCAAACGCACCCAAGAACAAGCAACCTCTAAGCCGTTGATCAGAGACAAGGATAACTAGTGGATAAAGAAAAGAAAAAACCCATGATTAGCAGTGTACTGACTGGAGATTCGTGTAGGTAATAAATATTTAATTTCTTTTATTTATAGATCACTGGAGACTTATCCCATCATAGAATTGTTTTGATGTAGTATAAATGGTTTTACTTTATTAGTGCCATCATCACCATATTGTTTTAATATACAAAATACGTTATATTTTCATGTAATTTTAGATGTAAATCAATAGCCAAGTATGTAAGATGTTTTAGTTAAGCTATCAACACGAATGTTGTAAAGGTATGTTACCAAAAATAAAAGTGGTTCAAAATACCCTTTTTATATTGTATTCTCTATTAAATACAGTTAGACTTGAATAACGCTTTGTGGTGAAAGATTAAAGGTTAAGTTTGTTCAATAAAATGTAGTCCTAACTCCTAGGAATAAAATCATCTGATTTGTTCAAGATTGAATTAAAGCGAAACTATGCCTTTAAAAATAACATAGTTAAACCAACTAGATCTTCAAATTCGCTTATAAGTTAAAGTTAAAATAAAATTATATTTGGGTTTTTGATCTCTTGAACGGCATGGACCAGTTCATGTTACATAGATTATACTTTTCGTTACAATGAGAAAAATATATTTGACCCGTTCAAAAAGTCTATTGACTTTTTATGGACCTTTCATTGAAGATGCTATTAAGTTATCATGTAAAATATTGTAACGTAAACCATATTCAAAGCACTTATAAGAAAATTTCATTTTTTTGATGAATAATACATGTATTTAAGACCTCTGGTCCAAGTCATCTTTTTTATAGTAACGAGTTATGTACACGTTTGATATCACAAAACTTATTAGAAAAGTTAAAATGAAAATTTGATGTAATTTTCCTAAAAACTAAAGTTTGAAGTTTAGGTATAAACAAGATAGGAATTGTAAGTGATGGTTGAAGAGATTTTGTTGGCTAAAAAACTAAGATAAAAACCTATAAAAATAATATTGATATTAGTCTAAGGCTGTGGTTGGCAAGCATAAGCTAGCTGATAAGCTAGTCCATCCAAACATGTACCAGGAAGCTAGGTTATCAAGCTAGCTTTTTGAAATGCTACGTTGAGTAGCTTATGAGGAGCTTATTGTAGCTTTTTGAAACGCTACTTTGAGTAGCTTATGAGGAGCTTATTGTAGCTTTTTCCAATTATATATTAAATTCAAATATACCCTTTTTGGTCATTTTACATACTCATAAGCTAGTTTTTGCCAAACATAATTTGTTCAACAGCTAGCTTCTCAGCTACTAGCAAGCTTATCAATCAACAGCTAGCTTATCAGCTATCCGCTAGCTTATCAGCTACCAGCTAGCTTATAAGCTACGCTTGCCAAACATAGCCTAACTTAATTACCACATTTTTTATATGCTATTTAGAAGATTAATTTAGTTCTATCATTTTCTCTTGTTTATAAAAATGACGTTAAGTTCATCCGTAACAACTTGTTAATTTATAAAATTTCAATTTTCATCGTTTAAGCTTTCTATACTTTTGTATAGGGAAAAGTACACCAAAATGTATCCAACTTGTCACGTTTTATCATTGTATCTACTGAACTTTAAAACTTACCATTTAATGTACCGAACTTGCTAAAACTTGCCATTGTATGTATCAGGTAACTTGTTACCTACAAAATGCTGACGTGGAATAAATTATATCTGATGTGGAATTTATCTTTTTATTTTGAAAATGGGTAAACTACAAATTTGGTCCATGAGGTTTGAAAAAACCAACTAATTTGGTGCCTAAGGGTTAAATTGTACAAAAACCAACAAATTTTGGTTTGAGGGTTAAATGTATAAAAAAACAAAATGCACACACTCTTTCTCTCTTTTACGACTCAAAGACGTCTCCGGCGTCGTCTCTGCTGCCGTCTCCGGCCACACCAACTCCGGCATCTACCTTCGTCTCCGACATCATCAACCTTCAACCCACCATCTGACGACCTCTCTCTCTCTCTCTCTCTCTCTCTCTCTCTCTCTATCGTTCCTCCTTCACGGACGTCTCCCATGGTGGTGGTGATGGGTAGGGTGTTGCCCTAATTCCGGCCACACCACCCCGTAACCACCATGTCTCCGACCACGCCACCCCGTAACCACCGCATCTCGATATGGCGAAATCGATTTTTGCAAACCTCATGGTCCAGATCTGGCGAAGTGGTTTTGGGGGTTTTCTTGATTTGGTGGTGGTAGTTGGTTTAGAGGCAGTGGTGGTGGTGGTGGTGGTTTGGTGGCAGCAGCGGCGGTCGCGACGGTAGTGGTGGTGGTGGTGGTGGTTTGAAGTCAGTGACGATGGTGGTGGGGGTTTGAAGTGGTCGTGGTGGTAGTGGTGGTGGGGGTTTGGTAGTGGTGGTGGTGGTTTGAAGGTAGTGACGACGGTGGTGGTGGTGGTGGTTTGAAGGCGGTGACAGTGGTGGTAGGGGTTTGAAGGCAGTGACGACGGTGGTGGTGGTTTGAAGTGACGGTGGTGGTGGTGGGGGTTTGGAGGCAGTGGCGGTTGGCAGTGGTGGTGGTGGTGGGGGTTTGGAGGCAGTGGCGGTTTGGCAGTGGTGGTGGTAGTGGTTTGAAGGTAGTGACGGTGGTGGTGGTGGTGGTGGTTTGGAGGCGGCAGCGGTGGTGATGATGGTGGTGGTGGTGGTGATGGTGGTGGTGGTGGTTTGGAGGCGGCAGCGGTGGTGGTGGTGGTGGTGGTGGTGGTTTGTTTTTTCAAAAGATGCAAAACAGGTCCTTGGGACCCAAACAATAAACTAGAGGGACAAAACTTGTAATTTACTCAAACAACAATGACTTGGCATCCCATGTGTCATCCCATGTGTCATCCAATGTGGCATCATATGTGGCAATTTTACCTGTTAAGGGCTGAGCAGGTCATCCAATATACACAATGGCAAGTTTAACAAGTTTGATACATTAAATGGTAAGTTTTAAAGTTCAGTACATACAATGATAAAACATGACAAGTTGGATACATTTTAGTGTACTTTTCCCCTTTTGTATATTCTCCTTAAGTATCTGTATGTTTAAAATAAACCAAACCAATCATATTTTAAAAAAATTTGATTACCAAGTAGGATATGAAAGAGTAAGATATACACATAAATCATACCTCCACAATTAAATATTTGTTGCCCAATTTTCCTTTTTTCTTTTCTTTTTTTTTACGTTTTTTGCCCTCCCCATTAATTAAAGCATGCCATTATTTTTATTTAATGTAAAAATGTTCTATTTTTACTCTTATCAATAAATAGATGACATGGTTTCAAGTAATTGGAGAAAAATTAGGATTTAGATTAAAATCTTACTTCCAAGCTTCAGTTTTATATAAGATACATCCTCTTTGTTAAGTTTAGCTTAATTCAATTTTTGGAAGGAAAAAAAAAACAAATGATTTGTAAAATTGAATGCTAGTTTTAGACTCCAAAGTCAAAAGTAAGGAAGTTTTGATCAAAAACTAAAAGTAGCACCCGTCCAACACTCATTAGAAGTTTTGAGAATTTAAGAGAAGGTCTCTTAATTCTTTTCCGATCGAGATGTATTGATTCTGTTCATGGATTAACGAAAATGTGCAAAAACGAGTTCTAGGGTGAGTTAACACGGTGGGTTGAATTGACCGAGTTATTTAAGTCAAAGGATCTTACCGTATACATAGTTGCTATTCGCTCCCTCAACTTTATTTGTTTTTCACCTTGCAATATTTTCTTTTACCAGAAATAGGATTCTTTTTTAGGGAGAATTTCTTCTATATCCTTACAAAACCCTTAAATTACTTCTATATCCTTCCAAACTTATAAATTACCTCTATGTCCTCTCAAAGTTTTAAAACTCTCGTACATGTCCAAATACATATTTTAATAGTTATTAAATTATTTGAATATTAATAATAATCATTATTAAATTTAATTACTTGTATAATTACTATAATACCCATGTCCTATCAAAGCCTAAAAAGAAAAAAAGAACAAAATGGTCAAATATCACATCATTGTACCAGATCCATCTTCTTCATCATGAGAAACCAAGAAAACAATACCAAGTTCTCTTCATCTTCCTAAACTAAAAATCTCAAAAACAAATGTGGTAATTGGTAAGCCTTCAATCCATCATCTCATGTAACGTTTTTCAAGTGTTGTAAGTGAAACCCTCTTCTTCCCCTTGCTCTCTTCTTCATACGTCGGCCATTACTCCACCGGCGCTACCATGGAAGATCCAGACGCCGACCACCACTCCATTGATGTTGCTGTTCACCAACAATAGGATGACCAAAATTAATCGATTCTTCCAGATGCGATTCTTCCTGTTTACATTTAGGGTTTTCATTTGATTTTAGACTTGTTAAAACTGTACAAAGTTTATGGATTGACAAAGTTTAGGGTTTTCATTTGATTCATCCAGTTTACAATTAGGGTTTTCATTTGAAGAGTTTATACAAAGTTGTTCTTAAAATGTTGATTTAGTTTTTGGATTTGTGATTGACATTTTCAATTACAATTTTGTGTTTGAATGTTTGCCTACTGTGTGTTATCTGGGTTTCTTAGTTAGTACACAAGGGTAATTTAGAAATTTTGTATATAATTAAACTAAATGATGATAATAATTATTATTTACAAGATTTAATAATTATTAAAATAACATTTGGATATACAAGAGAGTTTTAAAACTTTGAAAGGATATATAAGTAATTTAAAAGTTTGGAAGGATATAGAAGTAATTTAAGAGTTTTGTAAGGATATAGAAGTAATTCTCCCTTTTTTTTAAGAGAGATTTTGAAAATGTAACCAAATGTAGATTTTAAAATAAACGGTTACCAAGAAAGAGTTATGGCAGGAAGAACAAGACTTTAGATCATATAACCATTCTTCAGCATTAGTTGCGTTCTATATTGGATAAAAATGCAAAATGTCTGTTGTGGAAATAGAAAAAATGACATCCAGAATAGTATTGTTCTCATCAAGTAGAGATCTTGAAACATGTTCACAAACACCATTACCATTAGCAAAACCATAAACCACCAAAAAACAAGTAACCACATCAAAGTTTGATAAGACGATCCACTTCTTGGACTTCTTTTAGTTTCCTAACTTATCATAAAAACTCATATTTTTTTCATAATACTATAACTTTTTACATTGTTCAACTTCAGTGTAATGACACAATTGTAGAACCATTTTTAAAGCAAATAATTGTTGGTTATATAAAGTTTAAGTCTTATTAGGTAATATGTTGGAACATTTGTAGACATCTTAACAAACCACCGTTTTGTAAAACTTTGTTTGATTCTTATAAAATGGGTGCAATAATAAATCTCGGGATTTACAAATAAAATTCTTCAAATGCATAATCTTTTAATACAAGCAGAAAACGAAGAAGAAGCAAAAATGGCAAATATCATGAAAGTATCCTCATGGACCAAGCAAAAAGAAGCTTAGCGCTTTAATTTTTGTTTTTTTGGTATTTTTTAGAAGATAGGTTGTTGTTTTGGTATTTTTTTTTTAGTTTTTCTAATTTTTCTAATACAAAATATCAAATAATGTTATCATATATAATAAAATATTTTACTTGATTTAAGTTCATTTTTAACATGATTTTATAGCCATATAGAAATCAATACATAATTTCAAGACCATATGAAAAATCAAACCATGTGCATACCTTTATCATTAAGCTATCTATATTAGTCTCTTTTTATCATCAATGAACAAAACTTCAATAAATTAGTATATGTAAAAGTGACTAATGTACTTAAAATTTCATGAAGGTGACTTAAAATGATTATAACATAGATGAATGTATTGAAAATACTTGAAGAAAATTAAGTTCGATTAAAATATCTAAAGGTTCATAAATGTTTCTTACTATAACTATTATTCTTATTCGATGTCTTGTTTATAGTTAAGTTAACTAATCCAGATTATATACTTTTTAAACTCCCATTCAAATTCTCAATTATTTGTCAAAAATTATGATTTTGATTTCTCATTTATTTACGATTTTTTATTATTATTTAATCAAATAAATTTAAACTCAATTTAAAAGTAATGCATGGCTTGTATAGTACTCCAATTTGCCGTTTCCTGGTCCATGTTTATACTTGGATCTTTTGACCCGAATACCTAATTAACCATAATATCTTTGACCTTAAGCCACCAAAGTAAGTCAACTCTTCATTCTTTTCTTTAAGATTTGCTATAAAAATGCCCCTAAACTTCCATCTTTTTCATTCTATACCCAAACATGTCTTTTTGCCTTCCAATGACTGAAAAACCTCACTTTGTTTTGGTACCTTTACTAGCACAAGGTCACATGATCCCGATGATCGATATGGCTCGGTTATTGGCCAAACAAGGGGTTGTCGTTAGCTTGGTGACAACCCCTCAAAATTCCTCGAGATCCGCTGTTAATATTAAACAGGACGAAGAAACCTATGGGCATCTCATTAACTTGGTGGTAATCCCGTTCCCTTGGCAGGAAGTTGGATTACCATCAAGATGTGAGAACCTAGACAGTCTCCCCTCAAGAGACCTCATACACAAATTTTACCATGCCCTTGATTTGATGCAAAAGCCATTAGAAGAGTACTTGGAAAAACAAAAACTTCCTCCAAGTTGCATCATTTCAGATAGATACATGTATTGGACATCTGAAATAGCTCACAAGTTCAAGATACCGCGAATTGTTTTCCATGGAACTGGTGCCTTTGCATTACTGTGCTCACATAACGTGAAGCTCCACAATGCACATGTTTCGGTGGCATCAGACTTTGATCTTTTCGAGATTCCAGAAATGCCTTTGAGAGTCGACATCTCAAGGGTGCAACTCCCGGGTGCAGTTGTAGCGTCGGGTAACTTGGATGACATTCGTGCCCGAGTGGAAAAGGCGGAATCAAGTTCTTATGGAGTAGTAATTAATACGTTTAACGAGCTTGAGCATTTGTTCGTTGACGCGTACCAAGAGAAGATAAACAAGAAAGTATGGTGCATTGGCCCGGTTTCAATGTGTAACAAAGAGACCCTAGACAAATTCACAAGAGGGAACAAGTCTTCCATCGACGAGAAACAATGCATCGAGTGGTTGGATTCCAAGAAACCAAAATCTGTTCTATATGTTTGCCTTGGAAGCCAATGTCGCCTGATTCCATCACAGTTATCCGAGATCGGGCTCGCGTTGGAGGCCTCAAACCATCCATTCATTTGGGTGATAAGTCGTCAAGAGAGATTTGAAGAACTCGAAAAGTGGTTGGTCGAGGAAAAATACGAAGAAAGGAACAAAGGAAAAGGATTACTTATTATCGGGTGGGCACCACAAGTTCTAATATTGTCCCATCCATCGATGAAAGGGTTCCTGACTCACTGCGGGTGGAACTCGGTAATCGAAGGGATTTGTGCAGGCATTCCAATGATCACGTGGCCGATGTTTTCGGAGCAATTCTTGAACGAGATCTTGATCGTAAAGATTCTACAAATTGGGATCCGCGTTGGGGTTCGAGTTCCGGTTCGATGGGGAGAGGAAGAGAAAGTTGGGGTGTTAATAAGAAAAGAAGAAATTACAAACTCCATAAAATGTTTAATGGATGAAGGAGATGATAAGGTGGAGGAAATAAGGAAGAGGGCTCAACAGGTTGGAGGGTTAGCCAAAAAAGCCATCAGAAAAGGAGGTTCAGCTGAAGTTAACATCAAATTATTGATCCAAAACATCACAAGTTTCCATCTTACATCTCACCAATCATTTTAAACATAGTAATTATCAAATAAATAAATAAAAGTATTTAAATTATTAATTGTTTAAGGAAAAGAATGTTAAAACATTAGTAAAAAATAAATAAAATCTTTTGTGTTAAAAAATTTGTAAGGAAGAAAAGGCAATGAAATTGAATAGTTGTGAAAGAATCACGTATAGTTACTGGTATTTACATAAAATTCCCTAGACTATGATTATTGACGGTTGTGGATAAAAGTAATGTAGTTTTTCATACAGATTTATTGTGAATAATTTGAAATTTCTAGTTTGCGTAACCTTCTCAACCTGGTTCTAACAATTTATCATTTATTAAACTTGTATGTAAAACTAAATTTCTTTAGAATAGGATGGCATGTGTAACACCTCTAAAATATGAGCTAATTTAAACTCAAATAATATAGGACAACTAAAAATATGTAAATAATTCTCGCACAAAAGGGATTGTAACATCGTTTGCATTAAATAAATAGATATTAGCTAACAACCTAATCTAAAGTTCTAAACCAAACATAAAATTAAGATCAACGTCCCAAAATCACTATTAACTGATTCTTACAAAAGGCCTCTATCAACACCTATCACTTCGCTTAAGTATTGAAGTTCCATCACCTCTCTATCCTCATATATATATATATATATATATATATATATATATATAGGGGTGGGTTCAAATGTGAACCACTTTTTGGTTGTGAACGTGAGGACAACCGAGAGCGCGACACGTGGCGGATGACTAAGCGCCACGTAAGGTCCACGTCGGATGACTAGGCGCGATTCATGGGAGGGCATTGAATTAAAAGGGGGGGACCACACTCAAAGCCGACGTGGCGCCTAGTCATCCGCCACATGTCGCGCTCTCGGTTGTCCTCACGTTCACAACCAAAAAGTGGTTCACATTTGAACTTTCCTCTATATATATATATAGGGGTGGGTTCAAATACAAACCACCCTTTCGTTGTGAACGTGAGGACAGCCCAGAGCGCGACACGTGGCAATCTGAAACGGCGGGTCAAGTCATATTCAGTCTGAATAAAACTGCATGTTAGTGTTATTCATACTGAATAACGCTTGACCCGCGGATGACCCGCGGCTGACCCGCCCGCGTCCAATTGCATCAGAGTGCATGTTAGTGTTATTCAGTCTGAATAACGCTTTATTCAGTATGAATAACTAAGTCGAAATTTTTTCAAATTGCCACGTGTCGCGCTCTCGTTTGTCCTCACGTTCACAATGAAAAGGTGGTTTGCAATTGAACTTTCACCTATATATATATATAGGGAAGTTATTTTGTAAACCATTTAAGGTTTGCAAACTATGTAAACCCATTTCAGCCAATCAGAAAATTGCATTTAATTTTTAATTAATAAAAGAGCAAAAGGGTAAATTAGTCATTAGCAATCTAATTAATGGTAAAATGAATATTTTATATTAAAATTAAATTTCGATTAACAGCCTAATTTTGGATATGATTCAAATTTTTTCTAAATTCATGCTATGGATGAGAATAAACATTTGAATTCAAAATAGGTTAAAAATTGAAATTTGTTTCATAAGCCAGTTCGTGAGTTTTTGATAAGTTTATGAAAGTTTGGTTATTTCTTTTTGGGACAATATTGTTGATTTCAAAATGGATCGAAATGACGAAGAGTATTCCGATATTCAACTGATTGAAGAATTTATAGAAGATGAAGAAGAGGTTTCATATGGGACGGACGATGATGGAGAAAATGTTAGCGTTAATGATGAACGATAACAGCTGCAGGTATGATGTATAATTTTACATAATTTTATATGCATTGAATTTTTTTTAATTTTTGATACGCTGTTTTGTAGAAGAATGTGAAACCTTCTTATCTCCAGGGGGTACAAAATATTGGGTCCCCAATGCCTCAGAGAACGTGCAACTTGCAGTAGGGGATACGTTCGGATCGATTGAAGAAGCAGACTCAGCGTATAGGAGATATGCGGATGAGGTAGGATTTGATGTACGCCAATCGAATAGGAAAAAGAATACAGACGGATTTGTTCAGACTAGGTATTTGGTGTGCAACCGTCAGGGTGTAGTTAAGAAACTAGATTATGACACAATGGGTAATGGATTTGGTAAAAAAAAGGGACGTAATTCTTCTTACAAAAGAACGGGTTGCAAAGCTTGTATTAAGATCCGGTTTCGTAAAGAAGACAGACAGCATGTAGTATACAAATTTGAGGAGGGACACAATCATTCACTATATAACAATGTAGAGAAACGGTTTTCACGAGGTAGGCGTCAGTTGAAGTATACTGATTTTAGAAACATTTATAATGCGACTGGAGCGTCAATCGGTGGTTCCAAGGCACACAATATACAAGCAGCGTTGAAAGGTGGCGTTGAAAATGTTGGTGCTACTGTGGTAGATTATAAAAATGCATCAAGAGGCATGATTAAGTATGTCGGTACAAAAGATGCACAAATGCTTATAAAGTTGATGATGAAACGAAAGAATTATGCACCGGATTTTTTTTTCGATTACAAAGTTGTTATGGGAGAGTTGCAGGCGATTTTCTGGGCAGACGAAATTTCACGAATGAACTACAAGGAATTTGGGGATACGATTTCGTTTGACGCAACGTATCGAACAAACAGGTAATTCATGCTATGACTTCATTTCTTTGAATTAAGTAAAATGATATACATGTTTGAACTAATTTTAATTTTTTTTCAGGCATGCATATAACTTTTGTACCATTTATTGCTGTGGATAATCATGAGCGTTCTGTTGTGGTTGGGTCTGCACTTATAAGCAACGAAGATGCTGAGAACTATACTTGGGTTCTTCAAGCGTTTCTTAAAGCGCATGAAAAACAACCAAGATTTGTAATCACAGACCAATGTTTAGGTATGAAAGCAGCTATTCCGCTTGTCTTCACGGAGTCAACGCATCGTTTTTGTGCATGGCATATTATGGACAAAATGCCAGGGAAGGTGATTTATCATGTTGAATCTATTTATCTGTATTCATATATTATTGTAAATCATTTTTTTTATAAATACAAAGTAATGGGTTTTTGTTTCGTAGGTGACAATTTCAAAGGATGAGAATGTTGCATTTAAGAAACGGATTAACCGATTGGTATGGAGCACACATATCGGTCCAGATGAGTTTGAAAGCGAATGGGAGACAACACTAAACGATTTTGGGTTGGAAGGTCACGAATGGTTAAACGAGATATATTCAATAAGAGAGTCATGGATATTAGCTTATTACCGTGACGATCCCATGTCTGGATTGATGAGAACAACGTCAAGGTCGGAAAGTTCACATGCCTATTTCCGTCTATTTGCATCATTTAAAAATGATTTGGTTCGTTTTTTACGAGCGTACGATAGCTCACTGGAGAAGCAGCGAAACAAACATGCCTGTTTGGAATTTGCAACGCGAAATACCTTTCCTCGCCGTTTCTCCCCGTTAGGGATTGAACGTCACGCATCAGAAGTGTACACTCGAGTAGTGTTTTTCGATATACAAAAGGAGATTCGAAAAGCAATCTACTTTTGTGGATTGGATTTTATGAGTCAAAATGGTGATATCAAAACATACAATGTTGCACACAAGAAAAAGAATTTAGTGACAAAGGTTTCGTACGGGGTAACATGTGCATACTTTTGTATTTCTTACCATTTGATTCAAAATTTTTTTGTATGACACTAGTTTCTCATGCGTAGGTTATACATAATGTCGGTACGACTATGTTAACCTGTGAATGCAACATGTTTGTTTGGGTTGGGTTACCATGTCGTCATATTCTTAAGGTGTTGATGAACGATGGTGTGGACAAAATTCCAGAAGGTTTCATATCAAGGCGTTGGACAAGGGCCCTCATACCTTTACAACTTCAAGCAGCAAGAGCTCGATATGGAGAAATAGATGTGGAAAAAGAGACATTGATAAACGGTATGTATGCTGATATGGATCTGATTGTCAGCAGTGTACGAAACGACAAGAAAACGTTACGTGAAGCTTCAGATTCTGTAGCGGGGTTGCGTGTTAAATATGGGGCATGTATATTTTCTAACAATCCAGCTAAGGACAGAGCTGAAGCACTAAAAGACTGTTACGGTGATGCGCCGGAAGATCCAGAAGTGATGCTTGCTGCTGGGATTAGAAACAAAGGCTGCGGACGTGGGAAACGATTAATAGGCAAGTTGGAGAAAGCCGTTGAAAAAAACAAGCGTGCAAAACGATTGTGTAGGGTATATGGCGAACATGCGCATCATGATTCGCGTAACTGTCCCTCACGAACATCGTAGTTGGAAAAAATTCACATCGACCATCGGATGATATGATCCAGTAATTTGCAGGTGTTGAGTCTAAAGTTAGAATTAAGTTCAGGTTTCGTAGTCTTTATTTTTCGTGTGGTCATTTCAACTGATTCATAGTTATGTGTTTGGTGGTTTAACAGTTATTTGGTATTTATGAATAAAAAATGGCAATAAGGAAGTTTTTAGAATAAACTATGAATACTACTTTATATTGATTTGTTAGGAGATTGGGTTTTGCACTTGTACTGGATAAATGTTGTTTGGGTTTTTGTTTCTTTAATGGATACAGTAATATAAGTGGGCCTACCTTTGTTTTTTACTAAACTTGTTTAGGGTTTCACATTGCAACCCTACATAAAATGCTATATATATATATGATGTGAGGTTCTATTGAAAACTTATCTCCTCCATCCCAAAGATAGGCGCCGTACACCTATCTCTCTTAAAAAATTTCACAATCTACATAACTTCCTGCACCCTTAGTCGAATCTCTTTGATGGCCAGCCAAGAGTCTGATGCGTCCAACAGGCCAGCGCAAATGAATGCACCGTACATGACTGCTGAATCGTATCGCGAATTGCGTATCGAGAACAAGATGCTGAAAAAACAAATTGAGGTACTCAAATCGAGGATTCAAAACTTTAACCGGTTGATGGATACCAAACGTGAGGAGGTCGACATTCTGAAAGCCGAAAGGGATGCTGCTGAAAAAGAGTACTTTGAGGTGAAAGTGTAACTCGATGACACCATTAGAACAATTACCGCTGTCAAAGCGATGTGCGTGTGCAACGCGTTTGCTGATGTGGATACTCTGTAGCGTTTTCGGGTGTTTGGATGCTTAAACGTCAACGTCTATGTGCTGTTGGGTTTTTGTGGGTATCCTCGGATCAAACTGACTCGAGGATTAACTCAGATCTAACGAACCTTACTGGTTTGATAAATCTCATAGGTTAATCAAACTGATAAAACCTACGCGATCAGAAACACGCTGGTTCCGATCTAATCATGCGGAAGCGATAAAAGCTAAAACCCTTAAAAGCCTATTGATCTTAATCGTTTCTAGTTTTAATCCTAATGGTTTGGATTAGATCAGTTTACCTGGATTGCTCAAGAATAGTCCATCGGTGATCGACCAACGAACGTTCTTCTAGTTGAACTGTATGAAACCCGAACAATCAAAAACGGAAATCCGACCGGGGGGGGGGGGGGGGTTTAGCGCCGGTTTGGAGAGAGAGAGGAGGAGGGAAACTGAAACTGATTTTCTTAGCTGAAAAGCTTAGCTTTTTCCTTAACCCATAAGCCTTATTTATATGGAGGAAAAATACAGTTTGTATGAGATTCAGTTTCCTTTTATAATTATCTCTAATCCCTTTTCCTTTTTAAATAGCTGGAAAAGAATTTGCATATGATAATTATAATTATATATATTTATCTAATATATAAAAACTTATTAATTAATTATTATATATTTATTTATCTAATAAATATATAATATCCTAATTAATTAATAACCCTCCAACTTTGGTAATTCTGACTGTAATTACCCAATTGATTTATAATACACTATTATAAATCCTAACTCTCCATTTCTGGGTTTCATCTAACTTGTCCGATTTATAGGTCCTCACAGGTGTGACCCTCAAGTGTCTTGTAACATTGGATGTGTAATCACTTGGTTTGTCAACTCTGCACATAATTCCTAACATGTGCTACTAAGTAATTGTCTTCGATGTTGCATGTTTCGGGTTTTAACTTTTTTTGGTTTCTTGTTGGAATTTGTTTTTGGATGTTACCAAAAACATTAAGTGTACCGTATTTGGTTATCTAATATAAGTGGATGTTTGGTTATTGTATGTGTGCAACTATATATTTTTGCTTTAAATACCAATAACTCATGTTAACTAATATTAGTAAGAAAATTATGGACTTATACAGGGTTGGATGTCGAAGATATTGTTGTGCAATAATTAGAAAAACTTTCACGGTTTCATAGGTCTTGGAAACTATGTACATGTTTGGATTTATATAACACAACACGACAATATACCTTATTGTGAAATTGTACCTTGTTCCTTATACACAACCTGTTTATACAACAAAATTATAAATAGAACGAAGTACGCATAACAGTTAACTGCCATTACGACATTTTAAAGCATTTCATAGGTCACTGAAAATAAATAGACTTTCATCCATACATTCAATGTGCATAGAGCAAAAAACTAACCCATAAGTTTTCAACCAAACAAAGATAAAACGTACACATTCTTGTTCCCAAAAAGACAATAACCTGATTACCAAACTTAGAAACTCCTAATACTTCGCCAGCCTTTGGCTTCTGCTTTTCTTTGCTTCGTCGATCTTCTTTTGCTTACCCTCTTCACCTAATTTGTCCAACTCATCCATCTCCTCAATAACGTCATCCTTACTCAAGTTGTATTCGCCCAATAGTAGCTTAGCCGTGTATTTGATACGCAGCATATGCAACTGTTTTTTCTGAGTTTCGCCTTCCGTCGTCAAACCGGTAAACCAGCCACGTACCCCTCCTCCCATGTATGTTTCCATATGTCGCATAAGAAACACACCACAGTCAACAAAGTTACCTTTTGTCTGCCACTTCATCTCAAGTAAACGTACATTAACACGTTTCAAACTTTCAGCCGCTGGGTGTTCAATTACCTTTAAATGATGCACAAACAGGTGTTTCTACAAGCGCAAACAAAGACTTAGATTTTGCAACAAAAATAATCTACATTAGGAAATTTTACGTTGCATATATTTTTCATATTAACTTACCAAATCTGATATCGCGTTGTCATACATGTCCACATTGTCTTTTCTTTCAATGTTGTCCAAAATGTCCACTATGTTTTTCTTCAAATTGAACACAACACAAAAGTAATGCCTTCCTTGTAGAATAGGAAAAAACACCTGTATACACAGTAATTAACGTTATTCGTTGCAACTGAAAGCCTGTGATGTGTAACTTTTTGTTTATGTCAAACCCATTCAACTGTAATGGTAGCATACAATTTCACTTGACATTCGGACATATGAAACCACCCATGAATGCATCGTTACGAACCTCACCTAATCTTATTTTCATTTTTAATACTTACCATATCGAAGGAACGCATGTTGATTATGTCATCGCTTCCATTCGCCTCACTCTCCAAGTTACAATGAAACATTTCGTACCTTTGCTTGAATCCGTACGTGTACCTCAATAGAACACCTCCAACCTACACATTCATGTTAGGTTACTAAAATTAAGTATCGCGATTACTTTAATATTTAAAAACGGATTATTATTTTTTTCATACCAGAAGAGATGGTGTGAAGAAATAACGGTATGGTGAATCTGGGCTCCTATACTGTTCTTCCATGTTAAGCACATCTACCCATCCATCAATAACATTTGTGTAAATATCCTCCTCATCAACAGCCAACTTTTCCAATGTTGTACGTATCATTTTCGTTCCAGTTTCAGACTTGTACAAAACATCACTGTACACATAACAGTTTCAAATTAGAATAACAGGTGGTGTAAACTAAGCATAATGTATAGTCAAAATAATAATGTATAGATTAATATTTTGAAACTAACTCTGCTCCGCGGAAGTTCGACAAACATAGATCATGAACCCGTGTCTCTTGTGGTTTCACAGCAACTCCTACCAGCACTTGTCGACGGATGAAAGGTGAACGCAGTTGTTTGCCAATTTTCTTAGCTCGACGTTTTGGAGTCTCTTCCTTAACAGTATTGGCAGCATGCTCCGGAGACTCACCTGATGGTTTAGGCAGCGGACACGATTTAATCGGGCTGAAACCTTTGTCAACGTATGCTCCCTTGCCTTTGTCATCTATAGACATTGGCTTCACATCTTCTTTTTTTGGGATCGACGAATCAAGTATGTCATACGTACTCTGTGTTAACCAAATCGGCGAAAGTGGTGACAACTGATCATTTTGAACGCAATTCTCCTCAGTTCCCTTTACTGGAGTAACAAATGTCTCTTCATTTTCTTCTTTCATCTTCGCGTCATCATCTGATTCGCTGTCCTCCTCATCCTCTCCCTCGTTATCGTCACTGTCAGTTTCACAGTCCCTGAATATACTTCTCCTCGACTTGTCGTAATTCTTAAACACAATTTGGTAAGGGAAAAACTGTTGTGCTAAGTCAATTAGCTCCTCTAGATCCCATCTTGTTTCATGCAATGTTGCAAACTTGTTATCGATCATCCTAATGTACTCCTGCGATAATAAACCAGTTCATAACATACTAAATTACCTTACACTATTGAATATTCATTACACAGAGTAGAATACAATACCTTCATCAAGTCATCCATGTCCATTTCGAAATCACTAGGATCTGAGTCATCATCGTATTCTTCTTTTTCTTCCGCAACTGGTTGCTGTCCAGGAACTTCATCATCAGCACTCATGTTGTCTACATTCACTTGTTCCTCATTTGCATCAGTCATGTCCACATCATTCTCGGTTGGTATTTCATTGTATGCACTACAGACACTCAAAACCATCTGATAATTGGTTGTATCAGCTTTCATTTCATATTCCGCCTCTACAGGTATTATTTGCTGATCCAATTGAACACGTATCGGGGCTGCATCTAAACCACCTTTAGCATCTTGACGAGCACGCAACATCTTCATAGTCCAAGCACATAGTGGAGGCGCGTTTTGATCTACTTCAACATCCAAAGGTTCCGTCATCGTCACATAAAGTAGCTGTGAAACCAAACACAAAGAATATAAATAACTTTTTGAATAATAAACAGGAAATATCAAATTATTATAAACACAACATAGTTCTTACCGTCAAAAAAGTCAATGGTCCAGTGTAGTAACTATCGTGCTTATGCGGCTTCCAAGATGACTTACTTCTACGCAAACAATCGAAGATGTATTTTGCCCAATTTACACTTTTAATCATTTCAACACTGCTGAATTTTTGGAGAATGGTCATTAGGCAGCAGCCTTGTGGGCTACATTCTCCCATTATACTTGCAAACAACAACATGAAGTTGATTTTGAAATGATCGTCTGCTAAACAGGAATTTTTAATATCCTCAGCCAAGTTTGTTGGTCTGATCTTAATACCTTCGTATTTTTTCCTCCATGATTTGAAAACTATTTTGTTTTCAACATCCGTGGTCTCCGCAGACAGATCTACACCAACATTTGGCAGTCCCAGTATTTCAGACACTGTATCCGGTGTAATCTTAAGTGAGTTACCTCCAAACTGAAGCTCCATCGTGTCTGTGTTTAAATGCTCCACAACAAAATATCCCAGCTTCTCAGGTATGCCGTCCACGGTCATATCTAACAACGACCCAAGACCCATCTCTTCAATAGCTTCAGCTTGTGGCAGGGTCAACTTGCTAATTAACAAACATAGTGTCTTCGGTGATGTTCTTGTCCGAATGCCATTCGCTTTACCATCTTGCTGTCTTCTTGGGGGTACAACCTTTGGTTTACTTTCAGGTTGTCTTTTTCCACCTTTGAATGGGGAACGCAATGGACCTATTATAATGAATAGATTAATATCGACTGTTTAATACACATATATCATTATATGAAACATCAGTATGGTGATATTATTTTGATGTCTTCTTTTACCTTCTTTAACAAATATTGGTTCCACAAAGTCATCATCGTCGTCTTCCTCTCCAATAATGTACACCTTATGCGGTTTAGAAAAATCACCACTTCGCGTCTTCGCTTTCTTCTGATGACATTTTCCGCCTTTTATGTCTTTAAACGAAACCTTTTTTTCCTGAACTTCTAGTTACGCGTTCCGGTATTGCCGTACCACGAGGGGATGTCCTAGCTTGTTCACTTTTCGTGCTCGTGTTCTTTCTGCTTAATTTGCGCAATATACCTTTCACTACAAAACCAGATGGACTTACTATTAACCCTATTTATACCAATCTATTCATTATAAGTAATCTATTTACTCCAAATACATATACCTTGTGACGACGGTTCACCTTCTCTCTTCTGCTTGTTCTTCGGACGGTCAACTTTTGCTTGTTTTTGTTCTGCAACAACAATAAATTCATTTCACATATTATGCTTAACGTGTGCAACAGAAAGTTTAATATGTAAAACACACATACGACAGTTAAACTACAACCATGTGCAACCACCGCAGGTTTCACATCCAACACTCAATACCCTTTGAGTATACACTGTTTATAACCCTAAACCTATAAACCATCATATCCACAAGCACTTTCAGAAATCACCCTCTATTTTCTTTGCTTCAAATACTTTGATTAGTAAACCACACATATGATACTCAATTCACATATTAAGCTTAACGTGTGCAACAGGATATGTGTTATGTAAAACACAAATAATACACCAATAGAACAATATTGTAAAACCATTGCAGGTTTCACATCCAACACTAAATATCCTTTGAATATAAACTGTTTATAACCCTAAACTTATAAACCATCATATTCACAATCACTTTCACATTCCACCCTCTATTTTTTTTGCTACAAATACTTTGACATGTAAACCACACATATGATAGTCAGTATACTTACATGTGCAACAAAGGGAAGTTTCACAATAATCATTCATGTACTATATAACCTTGAAAATATCATCCATTACTAGGTCATTCACTGTTACAAACATAAGACACCAATAGAACAATATTGTGAAACCATTGCAGGTTTCACATCCAACACTAGATATCCTTTGAGTATAATCGGTTTATAACCCTAAACCTATAAACCATCATATTCACAATCTCTTTCACATTCCACCCTCTATATTTTTTCCTACAAATACTTTGACATGTAAACCACACATATGATAGTCAATATAGTTACATGTGCAACAAAGGGAAGTTTCACAATAATAATTCATGTACTACATAATCTTAAAAATATCATCCATTACTAGCTCATTCACTGTTACAAACTACCATCTTACCTGTCATTTTATATTCAAACTACATAAAATGTGCAACTATTGAATGTTTCACAGGATTAGGGTAATCAAAGAATCAGTTCACATCTGACTATAAACCTTAAACTACAATCCATCATTTTCACCTTCGATGTTATAAACCAACATCTTTAACCCTAATCAAATTCACAAAAAAAAATTTAATAATTATTTTTAGATTTATATGTTAACACATCTTCTCTTATCAATCATTGTGCAACACAGCCTGCAATACATAAAAGACACTTGCTTGACCTGTAGACTTCTTTGTTACAAATGAAACATTCACATTACTCATGTTTTTACTTTTCAATCCACAACTGAATATTTCCCTACCAGTTTCTTTGACCATAATGGAAATCATATAAAGAAAAAACACCAAAATAAACAACTTACCATTATCATCGAATATCTTGTTTAATGACCTTGGTTTTGCACTCCTTTCCACTTTTTTCACTTTTGCTTCAACCTTTTCACCTACGAATGAGCAAACTTTGTTTAACAACTGTCACATTACATAATCCAAGAGGAATCCTAACTTCCATGTGTAACCATGTTGTTTCATAGGAATCCTAACTTCAATGTGTAACAATGTTGTTTCATAGGAACCAAAATGCTCAAAAACACATATACATTTTCAAAAACTATCAATGCATTCGAACACTAACCTTCATACTGAATATTGTCTTCTGAATCCATGTCAGGACACAACGGGTCGTCTTCAGTGTTTGTAAAACGTGAAAACGAGTTCTTAATCTTCAATCTGTAACTCGATCTTCTTGCTACAAAACTAAATTTATCTTATCAAGTTTAAATTTTAACAATGAAACCATACAAAAACTTCGGAAAAAAACAAACCCTAGCCTCGATTCATTCAAAATAAACTCCGCTTTCCACCGGATTTTATACATAAATCATTCAATGTTACAGGATATGCTCAACCTTCCACAACTTTTAGGTGATTGTAATTTGAAAATCGGAAAACCAGGAAACAATCCCTATCTTCCGTTTCGCGCTACTGTTTTCAATCCCTAATTCAACGGGATTTCATTTTCTTTCCTTTTGAAACAAAGAATAATCAGTTTACCATTTTACCCTTATGTCATTCTTCTCCAGACCAGCGTGTCCTTCACAAGCCCAATAATTACTAAACTGCCACTAATTTAATCTGCACCATCCACATATTAGATCAATGGCCTAAAATGGTTTACAAAGTTTATAACAAATATGAGGTTTACAAAATAACCACTCCCTATATATATATATATATATGTCTTATTAGCTTGTTGTCAGGCCTAACCTTAATTATGATTAACCAGACCCCAAGTTTAGGCCTTTCTTTCGGCAAAAGGCAATTTTTTATGTAACTTTGATGAGTCTAGTGCCATCACAAAATTGTTCCGATATAGACATATAGTGCAAATGGTTTTACTTTATTGGTGCATCATCACCATATTGTTTGATTATACAAAAAAGGTTGCATTTTCATGTGATCTTAGATGTAAATCAATAGCTAAATGTTTAAGATATCTTAGTTCAGCTATCGACAAATGTTATACATGTGTATTATATAAAATAAAGATCTCTCAAACTACTTTTTTATACTATTTTTTCTATAAAAAATAGTTAGACTTGAATAACATTTTGTGGTAAAACATTGAAGGTTAAGTTTGTTCAATAAAATATACTCCTAACTCATATGAATTCAATCACCCGACTCGTTTAAAGATTGATTTAAAGCAAAACTATCCCTTTAACAATAACATAATTAAACCAATTGGATCTTCAAATTCATATATTAGCAAAATAAAATTATTTTTATGTTTTTAATCCCTAAAAATTGTCAGACATGGATTGGTTGATGTTATATAGATTACACTTTTCATTACAATAGGAAAAGAATATTTGACCCGTTCAAGGTTTACTGACTTTTTTTGGACCTCCCATTGCAGATGCTATTAAGTTATCATGTAAAGTATTGTAACGTATATGATACTCAATGCATTTATAAGAAAATTTCTTTTTCTTGATGTATATTACATGCATTTGGGACCTCTGACTCAAGTAATATTTTTTTAAATAGTAACGAGACCTTTGACTTAAGTAATATCTTTTATTAATATTTTTTTCCTTGATGTATATTACATGTAGTTGCCTATACGTTCAATACCATAAAATATATTAAAGAAATTAAAGCAAAAAACTTGATGCAACTTTTTAGATCGTCCAACATAATCGTAATAACTAATTGTAGCACCCTTTTAACCTTTTTAAAGCACATAATTGTTACTTCTATAAATTTTTAAGTCTTATTAGGTAATTATGTTGGAACACTTGTAAACATCTTAACAAATCATTTTTTTTAATAAAATTTTGTTTGATTCACAAGAAATAGGTGGAATATACAAATATTGGGGCCGTTTGGTTCGCATAATGGTTTTTGAAGGAATGAAATCTGTCAAATGAATTGGAATCTGAAAGTAATTGGAATGGAATGTTATCAGGTTTGACCAAGTGTTTGGTTGACAGGAATGAAATGTAATCTGTCAAAGGAATTGGAATTTGTCTATTTAGTTTGCTAAGAAATTGGAATGGAGTGCTGAAAAATGACAAAAATACCCTTTTATATTGAACGACCCTGGTGATTGGTGGCGGTGGTGGTGGTGATCGAAGGCGGTAGTGGTGGTTGGTGGTAGGCATGGGAATTGTCCCCGACCCATCGGGGAACCCGGTCCACCCGCCCCGATCGGGGACGGGGATTCCCCGGTAAACCGGGTATTGAGGACGGGGACGGGGATCCCCATTTTCTCAAACCGGGGATGGGGATGGGGACGGGTTTAGCACTCCCCGCCCCGCCTCATACCCGTACCCGTATATATATATTAAGTATTTATTTAAGTTATATATTGTTTTTCTATTATATCCTTATATGGTTGTTCATATTGCGATAAATTATGAATATTAATTGATAGTTTTGACTATTAATTGACACGTTTTGGAACGTGTGTCATTAAAAATAATTTTAGGATTAAGTTTAATTTGTTTTGGTATTATGTTTATAAATTATTATACAATTACGTCTATAAATTATTACACTATACATCCTTAATTTTTATTGGACATATATGAGATTTAAACACGTATCGTATCTTAAAACATTTAATTTAAAATAGAAAATATCAAGTAACGTTATTTCCAAGATTCATGTTTTATAAATACATTGTTATTTTGATATTCTTCTAATTATTTCAATATAAAATATCAAGTAACGTTATCACATAAAATAAAATGTTTTGCTCAGTTTAAGTTCATTTCTAACTCGATTTTACATGATTTTGAAACGATATAGAAAATCAAACCATGTGTCGCTATAGCCTCCAAAAAGAATTCTACCGAGTCATAACACCCCAAATTTATCAAAAGTTGATTCTTTCAAAAATGCCCCTATCGACGCCTATCGAGAATCCAATATACATTTCTTATAAAAAAAGTTGTTTGGATTATGCTCTATTGAGTTTAATTTGTTAAACTCTTAATGAGCTTAATGAGAGTCATAGCTTATTCAATCAACTAGACATGACTGTATAGTAGTGGCTTATTTGGTAAGCTTTTAGGAGGGAGCTTTATGCAAAAAGCCAAGTTTTATTCAAATATGTCTCCCAATTAAAAAAACACTCTTTCCATCCAATCTATAAAAATAGATTAATCCATGTAGACAACTCTATTCATACATGACTTATTGGAAAACCAACCAAACATCCCCTAAGGTGTATGGGATTGCTTTTCAAAAGTATTCATTGACTTCATGGCTTCTCAAGAAGCCAAGAAGCTTGTTTAGATAAACCCAAAAACGCTTTTTAAATGACTTTTTGGCAAAACATCAAAAGCACTTTTTAAAAAGTCACAGTTGGACGACTTTTTGATCTTAAAAGTGCTTTTTGGATAAAATTGCCATAAGCCATTCTTAAAAAGTTGATAAGCTATGCAATTATTGCTTTTACTATCACAAAAACTAATAAAAAAACTGATTAAGTAAATAAACACTTTCAATCAAAAAAGAACTCAAAAGACCAACCCAACAGGCCCTAAATTGATTTACATCAAAGTGTAAAAAGGGGTTCTTCTTCATCAAACATCCCAACAAGAATATGGAAGAAGAAGTGAAGGGTTCATCATCAGTATCACTTCCCAACACTCAGCTCTTCACCCTCCTCTCTAATCTCCTTCAACAGGTAAATCAAATTCACTAATTCAAATCATTATCTTTGCTATTTCTGAATCTATTCATGTTATCTGCATCTAATATTCTTCTTCAAAAAAGATATTTAAATGTTTGTTTTTAGGTTTCTATCGATGAATTTACTGGATGTTGATGGATGGATGAATGAATCATCTAGGTTTTTGATGCGATTTAGGTTTTCTATTTTCTTTATCCTTTTACTGGATGATTTTGCTCTTGAGAGTAGATTTTAGGCTGATTTTTGGATTCCTAAATGTTTTGGTACATCAACTTCCAGATTCACCAAATTCATGTAATTCATAAATTAAACAGATTTTCTTTCATCATACTTGTCTTCCATGGAATATAGTTTGAAAATACACCATTGATAAAGGATTAGTTGTGAGATTGGATTGCTTCTTTTTCTCACTCTAATAGAGTTATTATGGATTACACACACACACACAGACACTTTGTTCTTAGAACAAACAGTTGATTGCATTGTAAATAACAATATCTTTGATGCCATAAGTTGCAAGAATCGGTCGGTAGTTAAACTTTAGTACAATCACGCTTCTATATTATATGTGGAATCCTCTTCAAAAGAACCCTTGAGAAGAGAATGGAGGTTAAAACATATATTGAACACCATTTAAAGATATGACCTTAAATGAGTTTTTTGTTAAATTCATGACCTCTTCACCTACTAAAGAAAAATAGCTGCATACTCATTGGATTTAATTATAATTTACCTAAGGTTATATACCTAAAGACGAAGGATCGTGTGAGAATAGGAGTTAGGTGACAAGTGTATGAAGGGATTTGGACCCTTGATCACTTTTGATTAGTGTTGATCTAATGGTTTCAGATTAAGTGTAAAAATAACCCATGAATTATCTTAGAAAGGTATTTTCATATGATCTTTAATTAGGATTTATTCAAGGTTGGAGATCACTTCTTACCCTTCTAACGATAACTACTATTCTTATCGGAAACCAACTCTATACCTAAATGTCCCACATCTGACTAATCCTAGTCAGATGTAGGGTGTAGGGGTCCCCTCGGAGGTGTGGCAGATATATGCGGACCTGACCGGACTTCTACCTCAAAGAGTACATCAGTTATGTCATTGTGCAAGATGTTCAAGTTAAAGTTGGCCCCGGTGATCAAATTATTATACTTTATATCATCACAATCGACCATATCTCATGCTTACATGAGTTTATTTCATGCTTACAACTATAGGCTACTTTATATTTTGTAGTTTTGTGACTGTATGTCTATATATATCAACACTTTGTTTTTGGCAAGATTTTCAACTTAAAATTGGCCCGAATGATCAAAGCGTTAGTTTTAGACCATGGATACCGTGTACGTTTTATGCTTGCAAGTTGCAACTATGTGGTACTTCCTTATCAGCTTATCCATTTTCCTCCCTTTCACATACTTTTCACTAGCGGGCTTTTAACGAAAACAACCATCCTTCTCTTTAGGGTAGAGGTTAGGTGCCAAAAGGTCAAAATTGTGTACTTTGAGATTCAGGTAAGTCAGAACTTACCTTATGTTGAGAACATTTTCCCTTAGAAGATCACACTACAGACTCGAGAGATATATCATTACATTACCTTATGCAAAGTATTGATTTCTTTCTCTAAACTAAGGGGGCGTGAATGGAATTTGATGGAATTGGAATCCATCAAAGGAATTTGACTTTGAAGGAATTGGAATGGAATTTGACCAAGTGTTTGGTTGGTAGGAATTCAATTCCTTTACTTAAGCCAAGGAATGATGAATTCCTTGTATTGTGGAATTCAATGGAATTCAAAGGATTCCATCAAGTTCATTCAACGAATTGGTCAAAGGAATTTGTCTTTCCAATTCCATCAAAATTCATTTGAGTTCCACAAACCAAACAGTCCCTAGTTCCTCTCAAGGCCCAAAATAGACCTTCCACCCAATGGTACCTACCATGCGGTTTTAGTGAGCCGAGTCAAATCGAGTACCTGGTTGCTCGAGCCTCGACTTGAGTAACTAATACCAGACTCAAGCTTGAATAAGTTTTTCAGAATAGTGCTCGAGCTTGACCCTTGTTTAACAAATTTGAGCTACTCATTGTATCTATATATAAGTTTTATAAGCTCGAGATAGATTAGCTCATTTATTGGCCGGTGCTCGATAATTTTTAAATTTTTGATTGTATGATTTGTGAATATATTGACATGTTTGGCTCGAAAAGGTACTTTGTTTTGCTGGACTTGGGCCGGAAAATTTAATTTAGCTTTCCAGCCAGCTGAATCGAACATTGGTGTTATAGAGCTCAACTCACTAAGTTGAACAAGCTTTGATATGTGATCGAGATCGAATCAAGCTCAAGAATCATTAAGTTGCGTAGCTGGTTTAAAGCTCGAATCGCTAATTACCTAGCGATGATAGACTGTTGTAGGCATCCTTTTTACTTTATGTGAAGGTGTTGATTTATTATAATTGGTTGAGTTGATCCAGGTGGAATCATTGACTAATGAAGAAGAAGTCGAATTGCGAGCTAAAATTGAAGCACTTCGCTTAGAAGTTTCCAAGGTTCCATCAAAGCCTACACATCATCTTAATGAGGTACTCTCCTTTCTCTTCTTTTATTTTTCTTTCACCAAAAATGACAAATAAACTTAAGATACCCTTGTCTTTTTTGAAAGAGACGTTTAACTTATGACCTAAACGTTGTAGTTGTAGGGCCTTCTTTTTCCTTTCATAACCGTGGGGCCAACACCTCGACTAATCTCATGGGACCCACTCCAGTGGCCTTAAAGGAATGCCCACTCGGAGTAAATCCAAGGTCTTACTAGTTAAGCTTGTAGATACACGTTAAGCTCAGTTAAATCATAACATGTGTTAATAGTCGGGGTATATTTGCTTATGTTTTTTGTTAATATTTAAATTATGGTTAATTTTATAAATGGGCTAACCCTTTAAGGTTAATTTGTGTATATAACTGCTAATATTGATATTTGAAGTTAATTTGAAACATTTATGTTAATTTCGTTCGTATGGGTTTCTGAATGCTTCAGTTATAGAAGAAGCGCTTGTCAATTTCATGAATGAAAATGTAATTAACCGCTTCCAAAAGATGAAAAGCCATAGAAAACAATTGTAGGATGCAATTTGTTTATCATTTTAATAAAATCCTCCTCTTTCTATAGTTAATTTCTATTATACTATATATATGGATGGTAACGGGGCGGGTTTGGGGATCAAACTACCGATCCCTGGTCAATACCTGGTCAAACCCCGTTACCCGGTTTGTACCCGGTTATCCGACCCGATAACTACCATGTTTTGCCTTTTTTTTTGCTACGATATATAATAAAACTAGAAAAAATAGACACAATTTTCACAAGCAAATAAATTGTACATATATACAATATATATCCTAGACAAACATTAACTAATAACTATATATATTTTATATAATATATTTTAAAAAATACAATATATATAGTGGGTACCGGGCGGGCGGGTCAGCACCCGGCCCCGGTTTAAGCATACCGGGTATCCCCGGACCTGTTTTTGCTAGGATTCCCTGCCCCCGTCCGGGTCGGGTGAACCAGTTTCCTGCCGGGTCAGGGTAAATTACCATCCCTAAGTCTATATTTCTGATATTTATTTGGATAGAAAACTTTGACTTAGGCTGATGCCTAAAATATCGTCTTTTGTTTGCTAAATGTATCTTCAGGTAGAGATGGCTGCAGAATTGGAGAAAGTATCTGCAAAGCTTGAGAATGTGGGTGAGATGATATCTTCAGCTGATGAAGAGGTTAAGTCCCTGTTGAGTGAAACAGCCGACGTATGGATGCCCGTTATCACCGCTACTTCCGAGGAACGACGTAACTTTACACCATCGTCAAGTAAAATTCCTTGAACAAAGGGTCATTGGCCCAACGACATCTTAGGATGAGCGTGCCTGAGTTTTTGTCATATATAAATATTATATACCTAAAGGAAACTCTATGGAGTAGCCTTGGATTCATTATGCCCAATTCTTGTTATGTTAGGTGTTATTTAAATTGGTTTTATTGGTTAATTTTGGGTTGTCATTTTTTGTGTTATTCAGTTTGGTAACTTGTTAAACCGAATAAGAGTTTATTTTTTAGTTGGATACTTGCTTCAGTTCCTTCCATATATTCAATGTTTGTTGCTTCGATATATAATTGCATCATGCATTCATACTCTTGAATGCATTCAGAGTAAAAGAAATATTAATATCCACCAAATTGAAACATTATTTCTTCATGTTATGTACATCAAAACAAAAACCTTCATGGATTATTAAGCAAAAATTAGCATATATCAATAAAATATTAATAGTTTGATATGTTATTAATTTATCTGTATAAAAATAAACATATAAAAGATTAGTACGATGTATTATTCAGTTTAATTGAATTAGTAAAGATTTTATTGAAAACGGAACCAAGTAAGTTTTTAATCGGACAATTTAACTTGAAAAACAAATAACTCGGTTTAACCCAAATCTTATTTGCTATCGATTTTTAACACCCTTAGAGAGTATATTATTAATTAAACCATGTTTAAATTAATATTAGTTTTTCTTTTCCTAGAATCATGCCATATCTTGAAGATCTTTGCTACAATATGACATAGGACTTGGTCCATTTCGAATTTGTATGTATCATGCTTGCTAGTTGCTACAATAAAAAAAATGAAAAGATAATGTATTAGGCTATCGGGACGGTACCCAATCCACTCAACCCACAAACACATTCAACATACAAGCCCATTCTGTCACATCAGCTTTACCATAGACGGATAGACTCACAATAAGCTCACTTTGCCAAGTACCACAACCTACAAAACCGAATACCCAATATATATATATATATAGATGAAAGTTCAAATGTGAACCACTTTTTGGTTGTGAACATGAGGACAACCGAGAACGCGACACGTGGCGGCTTTGAGTGTGGTCCCCCTCTTTAATTCAATGCGCTCCCATGAATCGCGCCTAGTCATCCGTTGTGGACTTCACGTGGCGCCTAGTCATCCGCCGTGGACTTGACGTGGCGCCTAGTCATCCGCCACGTGTCGCGCTTTCGGTTGTCCTCACGTTCACAACCAAAACATGGTTCACATTTGAACCCACCCCTATATATATATTAAATAAAAGAGAGAGAGAGAGAGAGAGAGAGAGAGAGAGAGAGAGAGAGAGAGAGAGAGAGAGAGAGAGAGAGAGAGAGAGACAGTGATGCGGGCCAAGCCGTGGAGGAGAGGGCCTTGAATTTTTTAGAAGCCCGTGATCTGGGAACAAACAGGTCCGGCTTCAAAATGACATAACTACGCTCCGGGTGTCCGTTTTTGGACGGTCCACCTATCAAATCGAAGCTTGAGATTGAGAGCATGCCATAGGGGCCTAATACACTTTTGATCCCTAAAAATGTTGTTTAAGCTACTTTTTGGACATTTTTGTGTTTTTTATCCTTTTGGGCTTTATTTTTGGGCCTGTTATGTTTGACCCATGGCTTTTGGCAGGCCCGCTTTGTTTGAGTCCTTCTATTTATGTTTCTATTGTGTCACTTAGATGGTCAGATTATTGATTACAAGAACTCTCAGTTCCCTTCCAACTTTTGAGTTCTCGAGAGAAATCGAATTTTGAAGCCTAAGGCCTGGTATTCGTCGAATTTTCGCGACTTAGTGTTATTCATACTGAATAACGCTTTATTCATACTGAATAACGCTTTATTCAAACTGAATAAAGCGTTATTCAGTATGAATAACACTAAGTCGCCAAAAATTCAGTGACACGCGCGACTTGTAACCAAAAAGCCCGCGACTTAGTGTTATTCAGTCTGAATAACACTATTATTCAGACTGAATAACACTATTATTCATACTGAATAACACTAAGTCGCGGGAAAAGTCGCGCGTGTCAGAAATTTTGTTGCCACGTGTCGCGCTCTGGGTTGTCCTCACGTTCACAATCAAAAAGTGGTTTGTATTTGAACTTTCACCTATATATATAGGTTCATTTGTAAACCACTAAAATGGTGTAAACCGTGTAAACCAATCTACACCCTTAATTTTAAAAAACATTTCCATATTTCCATAATCAATTACTTACTATATATTTCACATTTCCATGTTTTCTATGAATCCATATCCTCCTTTGATTTTTTAATTAACGGCTATGATTAGTTTACAACGTTTACACCCTTTTAGTGGTTTACAAATGTACCTCTCTCTCTTTCTCTCTCTCTCTCTCTCTCTCTATATATATATATATATAGGGAAGTTATTTTGTAAACCACAAATAACGTGTAAACCGTGTAAACTCATGATTGCATAGATTAAATCAATAAAATTGATTTATGGAGTTGTTTAATATGATGATAATGTTTCATAAACATCAAATTTTGATGAAATTGTTTCATATTTTGGTGTTTTTTATTCATATGAAACTTTTTTCTGGTTTCAATGAAACCTTTTCATTTCTACGTAAATAAACACTTTCATATGAAACAATGTCATCAAAAAATTTAGGATATGAAACATTTTCATCATATTAAACAACTCTACAAAAGATTTTTCATTAATTTACATATGCAACCATGAATTTAAATGGTTTACACGTTATTTGTGGTTTACAAAATAACTTCCTTATATATATATATAGAGAGAAATAATCAAATAAAAACCATTTTTTTTGTAAAAACCCGTGAAAACCAACTAAAAAATAATTTTTTTAGGATTTTTTTTATCAAATACCATGATATTAACTATTGTTACACATATATTTTTTCATAATGTAAGTATCATCCATGAAAAAATAAAATTTTTATTCATATTATGAATCGAAAATATACAACATTTTTATTCATATTATGAAACAAATTCATAGATGATATTCATCTTATGAAAAAAAATATATGTGAAACAACATATCAATTCTAACATTTGATGGAAAAAAATCGTAAATTTTTTTATTTTTTAGTCGGTTTTTACGAGTTTTTACAAAAAAAGTGGTTTTTACCTGAAGGCTCCTATACATATATATATATATATATATATATATATAGGTTCATTTGTAAACCACTAAAAGGATGTAAACCGTGTAAACCAATCCACACCATTGATTTTCAAAAACATTTCCATATTTCACAGTTCCATATTTTCATAATCAATGACTTACTATATATTTCACATTTCCATGTTTTCTATGAATCCATATCCTCCTTTGATTTTTTTAATCAACGGCTATGATTAGTTTACAATGTTTACACCCTTTTAGTGGTTTACAAATGAACCTCTCTCTCTCTCTCTCTCTCTCTCTCTCTCTATATATATATATATATATATAGAAAGGTTCAAATGAGAAGTGCTAAAAAAATACGAAGTAAAGAAGTGATCTCCACCATTCATCCGGTCAATAAAGATGGCTTTGACCGGTTACAGTGGACGCGATCACGGGGGATTGACGCGATTCATGGGAGGGTAAAGATTATTAAGGGAGGGGACCCGGTCAAAGCCACCTTTATTGACCGGATGAGTGGTGGAGATCACTTCTCTACTTCTCATTTTTTTAGCACTTCTCATTTAAACCTAATACTATGTATATATATATATATTAAGATTATTATTATTTAACAAATGTTATTAGCGTATTTTTTTAAGTGTTTGGTTGAAGTTTTTTTCTAATGTTCAAAAGGTCCCATAATTTTTAACGTCTTTTTTCAATGAATGGGTTAAAAATGTCCTAATTCGAAAATGATGCAAACAGTAACCCTCTAAGAAAGTAAGCAAACTAAAATCGAAGACTACTAAAGAGCTAAAAGCCTAAAACTAATGATAATCTAAGGATCCAACTAAATAATTTATTTAGTCAGGCTTAAGAAGTTAAGGGGATGTTTGACAGTTGCTGAATAGTTTGGTGCTGAATGATTAAGTGATCAGAATGATTACGAGGCTCTTATAATATAGTGCAAAATGAAATATGTTGGTTTGGTTATTGTTGAGGATGACATCAAGACTCTGAATGGTTAAGAAACATTCAAGATACTTAGTATAAATTATAGAGACCTTTTTCATAATCATTTTAAAATATAACCTACAATATAATAAAATGTACACTATAAGAATCAAATATGTAATTTCCTCTATTAAATATTTGAATCAAAAGCACTATATACATTACTTCCTTTGTGATGTTGTGGATAGGTTGGTTTGACTTCTTCAAACATTGGAGGCCAGACGAGACCGGTGTAGGTACATGTACATCACATAAAGTCGTCGACAACTATCGAAATCTTAGACAACTATCGAAATCTTAGAGCATCACCCTTCTTATCTTTAAATAAATGTAAACAATAATAATAATAATAATAACAAAAATTATATAATTTAGAGATGTATGATTATTGGAGAAAATGGGAAAATGGACACTTTTTTTTATTGGTTACAAACTAAATTTAAAAAAATTAGAACATTTAATTCAGGATGGAGTAAATTTTACTTTTGTTTTTTGTAGTTTATTGTTGTTTTCGTACCAAACTAAAAGGACTCTTGGTCTTGACCATCGCTCTTAACGGATACAGGTGAGATTATCGTTCATTGACATGTTCATGTTGTAAAATGTAAGTGATATGTAAATGCTTACTTATAAACGGTTGATAAACAACTCCTTAGTCCCTATAGTTTACAATTCACTGGTGTTTTTGTTTCTATGGTTTGCAATTTATTGATGGTTTTCTTTTTTCTATTATTCATAATTTATTATCGTTTTCATCCTTGAGGCTAACTCCATCGGATTTTAATAAAAGAAAACACAAAACGAAAACCGATATTTCTAACAAACCACAAGGATTAAAACGTAATTTACTCTTTCTTTGATATGGGAGACTTTTAGCCTTATTTATACCTTGATGATTTAATGAGATCTTACCAAAATATGGAAGGCTTCAACCACTTTAGCCATCCTCACAAACTCTCTTTTCACAAAAGCCTTGAGGCTACACAACTTGTTTGTACCGGCTGCAAATTTCCTTGTACAGGCACCCCGGTCTACTCATGTCGCCCTTGCAAGTTCTTCCTCCACGACCAATGCTTCGATGCACCCCGGTCCATGATCCACCCGGCCCACTCGGCTCACCCGCTCTCCTTATTCCCCTCTCCCACGTACCCCTCCGGTTCGTTCATCTGTAGCTCGTGTGACCAAACCGGTTCGGGTCTTTGCTTCTGTTGCTCCATTTGTGAATTCGATCTCCACATCCATTGTGCTTATCATGACCCCAAACTTAAATCAGGCTCCACCCCTCCACTAAAACAGATCCAACTGAAATCGCACCCGAACCACCCGGTGCACCATGCCCCTAAGCCACCGTACGCTAGTCGTCAATGCTCATGTGACGTGTGCGGTACCGACTGCGACCCAGGCGACCCATTGTATCGTTGCGATGCATGCGGCTATGATGTGCACTTGGAATGCACGGATTTGACGGGAACGGTCAAGCGGGAAGATCACGAGCATGCGGTTTCGTTACTTCACGTGAATCCGTTCGAGTCATTTGAATGTGATGTTTGTAGAGGCGGGATCGCGCAAAACCATTGTATGTATTATTGTTCATCGGGTTGTGATTACGGGATGCACGTTAAGTGCGTTACCGCAAAGGTGGCAGTGATGAGCGAAATGGAGTTTCAGGTGGAGATGTTCAAACTACAGAATAAGATGAAATTGAGCCAGATGGCGTATGATACGAACCTAATGGCCACTAGTGGATTTTATCGCAATCGTTACTATCGTTACTAATAGCTGGGCGTGTAAGCGGTTTCACAACGGGTGTCAAAAATTGGTGTTGTGTGACATTACATGTTTGTTGTCTGATCTTTACATTCCAACTAAGTTTAAATTAATGTACTTGTTAAACCTAAAGCTTTTCAGTATTCTAAATAAAGTAACACATCAAATGCAACAAAGGTTACGTAAGGCGATACACCAAGCAATTATCGTGTAAGCAACAAAGGTAACCTTATACATTGAGCATGATAATCTTAGGATCCATTTGGTTTATAGGAGTGGAATGAAATGTATTGGATTTCATGTAAACATTTGGATTTAGAAGGATTTCAAATCATATTGTATGTTTTTAACGTATTTTAAAACGTTATTATATACAAATTCTACGAAACCCCTTGAAATCCTAACCCACCCCTTAGGATTCTAAAGATTTTAAATCGGAACAATCTTGCAAACCAAACATGCAATAGAAATGGATTTGAAATCCAAATCCATTCCATTCCATTCCTGCAAAAGCACAACTTTGTTAGTTTATTACTTCCCTAATAAGAACTAAAATAGAACTTTGTTACATTTTAACTATGGTAATAATTTTAGAACAAAAAAGCAAGTAAGATACTACTACGCAATCGATAAAATCTATAGTATCTTTCAATTTGAACACATCCATTCTGTAAAAACAAACAATAATCTATTGTAATCGAAACACAGTAAAAATTAAACCATATCATTTATTAGTAAAAATAAAATTATTTTTGTTCAAAATAAAACTTAATCTATATAAAACGAATGTTAATAAAACAAAAAACAAAGAAAGTAACAAATTGAAAGAATCATCCAAATCATACATTTGCAGAATATTTGATAAAATCCAATAGAGAAATGAGCAAACTTAATCGCTTATTCAAAGCCTCAAAAAATTCAATCTGAAAAAAGAGAACAAAAATAATCAACATTTATGGATTAAACAATGAACACATAATCAGCCCAACATTTGAAAAATAATTTACCATTGGCAAAGTCAAACTATGAGGGTCTAAATTAAGCATAATCTTAACAGTCGCCATTAACAACATCGAAAAAAGAAGAAAATTACTATATGGTTATAGACATTAAATGTACGTATCTCAAAATACAGATTGAAGTAAAAAATTAGGTTTAATCGTGAATATGAAAATGGGGGAATTTCAGATCTCTCACATGGTTGTTAGATATTCATATAGTAGAGAAAGATAAAGATAGAGATAGAATAGTTTAATATTTGAATTAAATAGAAATAGAATAGTTTAATATTTCAATTAATAGAGATAGAATAGTTTAATATTTTTAAAATTTGAATGAATTTTGTAAAATATTTTTTAAAGTGACATGTATCAACAAATGACACGTGTGCATGACATCTGTCAAGAAATGACACATAGGCGAAAATGAATTTAGACCATAAAAGTGTTCAGGTACGTGTTTTGGCGGGAAAAACCAGAAATCGGCTCACCAGAGCACGACACGTGGCAGGCCAGTTACTCTTTTATTATATATAGATATACTAGTAATAATATAGTAAGCATTGTTGTAAAAATCGGCCTACTCGGCCGATTACTTGGGGATTAATCAGTACCTTGGCGATAGTGATTAATCGGCCTTCCTACTCGGTCCTGGTCAAAATCGGGGCGTAATCAGTCAAAATTCGGGAATTAATCGGCCTTCCTACTCGTCCTCAGCCTTCTAGTAACCGATTGAACTTTAATTTTTGATATTTACATTTCTTTCCATCTGATTGAAGACGCATCTGGTTTGATTTCTAACTTGTAATTTCGATTTTGGTTTTGGTTTTGGATTTCTACCATCTAAGTAAGAGATAGAAGTGATTGAGAGATGGAGTTTGGGGTGTGTTTGGGAGGGCTTATTTAAAACAACTTATGACTTTTGGCAAAAGTGCTTATTAACTTATGTGGTGTGGAAAAGGAGTTTTTTAAAAAGTGTTTGGATTAGCTTATTGCTGTGACAGGAAGTTATAAGCTGGTAAGTTGTTTTAAATGTTTGACAAATTTTAACTTATTTGTGCAAAATGACCAAAAAGGACATTCTTTCTTATTATCGAGTTATTTGTTTTTTAACATATATCAGTTTATTTTTCTCTACTTATAATAAAATCATTGACCAAATTTATAAAAAGAAAATTATTTAAAAAATAATTTATTGACCATCGATGGTGTCACCGGAGAGGATGTTGCAGAAGAATGTTGGAGAGAATAGAGGCGATTTTTATCTGATGATAAAATAGGGCAACAAGGGTATAATTGAAATTTGGTTTCAAAAGCTGATAAGGAGTTTTTGACAAGTCAGGAGAGAGTGACTTCTCAAAAATGACTTATTAGCTTTTTGGGGATGAAATAAGGAGTTTTTCAAAATGCTCATCCAAACACCTTAAAATTACTTATTTGCTTTTGTGGGATGAAATAAGTCATAAGCACCCCCAGATAAGCTCTCCCAAACACCCCCTTTGTAAGCAGAGAGAAAGATGGAGACGATAGATAGTGGCTAGAGAGTGGAGGCTATAATTAGGGGTTTTTTTTAAGTTTTCAAAGTTACCTTTATTTTACCTGAACTTTTCAAAATCTACCCTTACTTTATCTTATTTTCAAAATCTACCCTTACTAACTATGAATATATGTATAACTTTTTAATTTAGATATAAAAATTTCCAATCCGAGTACTCGCTCCAAAGGGGTCGGCTAATATGGGAACGAGTAGCGAGTTTTGCATCCATGATTTTAAGTTGAATTTTAATATAAAATATAGCTTCTTTCAAAAAATTATGTATTATGTGCACACACATACACACAAACATGCACACACACACAAACACCACCACACACACATATAGGAAGATTCTGTAGAAAAAGAAATACATGGATCTAGGTTAACTAACTTAGCACATATAATTAAAATTGATGTTTACAATAATCAATAGCCAATTTATTTCACTCATAAATTGATTATTTCACTCGATTTTGTATAACGATCACGCATACACAACACTCTCGTCGGCCAATTTATTTCACTTAGTTTTGTAAACATTATTTTAATTTTTATTTTTTTGGAAAACACATTATTGATTATTGTAAACATCAATTTTAAGCATATGTGCTAAATCAGTTAACATAATGATCCATGTATTTCATTTTCGGCAGAATCTCCAATGTGTGTGTGTGTGTATGTGTGCACACGTAATACATTATTTTTTGAAAGAAGCTATATTATATATTAAAATTCAACTTAAAATATAATTATTAATACATATATATATATATATATTAAAATATAATAATTAGTTTATTTAATAATTAAAATAACTAAATATTGTTGTAAGTATTTGTATTTAAAGAAAGTATGTTTAAATATAAGATTAAACTTATTGTATAATAATTGACATATATTAAAGTATAATAATTAATCAATTTAATTTGAAAATTAATATTTTTATTTTTTCAAAAATTGTTACGGATTTGGTGCTTGTGGTTTGTGTGGTTTTACATTATTTTAATGGGAGGCAAAAATAAAGAAGACAAAATTACGCTTTAAGAATTTGGTCCCCCTCTTTATTTGATTGTTGCATTTAGTGAGGTGATGGTCAGAGGGACCAAAAAATAGCAAAATTGTATACCATGATGATCTTTCATGTATTTATTTTGAAATAAGGACCATTGTGGGTAAAAGTTATATACCACAGGAACCAAATATGTAATTTACTCTTTACTCTAAGTTATTTGTATAAAAATAAACATATAAAAGATTAGTACTACAATGTGTTATTCAGTTTAATTGAATTAGTAAACATTATTGAAAACAGAACCAAATAAGTTATTAATCAGATAATTTAACTCAAAAAACAAATAACTCAGTTTAACCCAAATATTATTTGGTGTCGCTTTTTTAACACCCTTATTAGAGAGTATATTATTAATTAAACCATGTTTATATAAATACTAGTTTTTCTTTTCCTAGAATCATGCCATATCTTGAAGATCTTGGTACAATATGACATAAGACTTGGTCCATTTCGAATCGTCTTTCTATGTATCATGCTTGCTAGTTGCTACAATAAAAAAATGAAAAAGTAGCGTGTTAGTTATAATTTAAACTAAAGATACTATAACTTTTCTAATCATTTAATGTTTAACTTATCACAAATATTTAATAAAAAGGTAACTGATCAATTACATATGTGATATTATTAGTTTCTATGTTTTTTAGATAAATTGTTGAATCTACATATAGGGTCAGGTTCAAATGTGAATTCATTTTTTATTGTGAACATATAGACAACTCAGGGCGCTCCACATGGCATATTCAGTTTGAATATTCATGTGTTATTCAAACCGAATAACACTGCATTCCGTATTATTCAAACTGAATAACACTGAAATACTGAATGCAGTGTTAATCAGTTTGAATACACATAATATTCATACTGAATATGCCACATGGCGCGATTTTAGTGGTCGTTATGTTCACAACCAAAATTGAGTTCACATTTGAACTTTCCTCTCTCTCTCTCTCTCTCTCTCTCTCTCTCTCTCTCTCTCTGGTTCAAATGTGAACTAAATTTTTGTTGTGAACATGAGCGAATCTCAGTCACTCAACCGGTCAATAAATGCGGCTTTGACCGGGTCTCCTCCTTTAATAATCTCCACCCTTCTATAAATCGCGTCAATCCTCCGTGATCGCGTTCACCTTAACCGAAGTGGCTGAGATTCATCCTCACGTTTACAACCAAAATTGAGTTCACATTTGAACCTGACCATATTATATATATATATATAGAGAGAGAGAGAGAGATGGAGGGAGGGAGGGAGAGAGAAGTTCAAATGAGAAGTGCTAAAAAAACGAAGTAGAAAAGTGATCTCAACCGTTGATCTCAACCGCAATCTTTGAGTTCACATTTGAACATTTGAATATGCCACATGGCGCGATTTTAGTGGTCGTTATGTTCACAACCAAAATTGAGTTCACATTTGAACTTTCCTCTCTCTCTCTCTCTCTACTCTCTCTCTCTCTCTCTGGTTCAAATGTGAACTAAATTTTTGTTGTGAACATGAGCGAATCTCAGTCACTCAACCGGTCAATAAATGCGGCTTTGACCGGGTCTCCTCCTTTAATAATCTCCACCCTTCTATAAATCGCGTCAATCCTCCGTGATCGCGTTCACCTTAACCGAAGTGGCTGAGATTCATCCTCACGTTTACAACCAAAATTGAGTTCACGTTTGAACCTGACCATATTATATATATATATATATAGAGAGAGAGAGAGAGAGAGATGGAGGGAGGGAGGGAGAGAGAAGTTCAAATGAGAAGTGCTAAAAAAACGAAGTAGAAAAGTGATCTCAACCGTTGATCTCAACCGCAATCTTTGACTAGTTAACTATGATCTCAACCGTTGATGGACGTGATTCACGGAGGGTGATTGGTCAAAGCCGCCTTTATTGACTGGTTGAGCGATCAAGATCATTTCTTTACTTCGTATTTTTTTAGCACTTCTCATTTGAACCTAATAGTATATATATATATATATATATTGATTAAAAGTTTAATATATTAAGATACTTATTGTTATTATAATATAAAAGATGTTTTTAGTGTGTTCTTCTAGTGTTAGATTGAAGTTGTTTTTTTTAAGAATACACGGTTCCCACAATTTTTAGTGGTTTGGATGTTTTCTTTTTAATTATTGAATTCAAGATTTGCTAATTTCGATCGAAAATGGTAATTGATAAGCAAACTAAAATCAAATAAGAGAACTAAAAAGCTAAAACTAATGGTATTTGAACCACGAATCAAACTAAGGCATTGTTTGGTAAAAAAAAGTTAGCTTATAAGTCAACTTATAAGTTAGGTACATGTTTGGATGGGTCATGAGCTACCTTATAAGCTAGCTTATAAGCTAATTTTTTGAAAAACGACTCTTACTAGCTTTTGGATGACTTGTGTGACTTATAAGACTTTTTATTTTTACTCCAAATATAATCTTTTACTTTTTCCATTACTAATTTTTAAACTTGTCTTTTTTTTTTTTCATTTTACGTCATAAGCTACCTTATTAGGTAGATTTTTATCAAACATATCTTATTCATCAGCTACCTTATCAGTTATACACTAGTTTATCAATTAGTTTGCGGAACATTGTCCAAGATAATCTAGCTAAGAATCAAGCTAAATAATTTATTTAATCAGGCTAAAAAAGTTAAGAGATTTATTATAATACTATACAAACAGCAGGCGACCCACCCCGCCAGCACCCGCCCGACCCGAGATCCGACCCGCGACCCAAACCCACCCTTTCCTCTCTCATTTTTTGACCCAAACCCGGCCATGACCCACCCATGACCCATCTTCAGATCCGCGCGTCCTCCACCAAATAGCAACTCTAATTTTACATTTTTAACCCCCTTAACTTCAAAGGTTATTCATTTTGTACCTTTAACTTTTCAATATTTCATTTTACGTTTTAGTCATATATCGTGTATCGGCTAAAAAACGTTAAAAAAATACGTTTTAATTTTAACAAATTACGCCATTATATTTGTATGACCGACACGATCGAAATGAGTCTAATATTAAATATTTTTTGACGTAGTTATTTATTATATATACGTTCCAACTTCTAACCGACCCAACTCCTATATCTATTTTCAAATTTACATATTAGCCCCATAAACTTAGAACTTATAAGGTTTATTCACTTTACACCATTTACTTTTCAATATTCCATTTTACGTTTTAATCATATATAGACGTTAAAAACACGTTTTAATTTTAACAAATTACGCCATTATGTTCGTATTGTCGATACGATCGAAATGAACCTAATATTGAATATTTTTTGAAGTAGCTATTTTGTTATATACTATATATAAGCTCCAACCAATCCGAATACTATACCCATTTTGAAATTCACATATTAGCGCAATAAACTTATAATATTTATTCACTTTATATCTTTACTTTTTTATATTTTATTTTACGTTTTACTCACATATCGTATATTGGTTGGAACATGTTACAAAAATACGTTTTAATTTTAACAAATTACGCCATTATAATCGTATCGTCGATTCGATCTAAAATATCTTTAAAAAAAGACGTTTTAATGTTAACAAACTGCGCCATTATAATCGTATCGTCGATAAGATCGAAATGAGCCTAATATTGATTTTTTTTCATGTATTTATTTTTGTATATACAATATATAATATATATATATATATATATTCCAACCGACCTGAATCCTATACCCACCTTTAAACTTACATATCAGCCCCCTAAACTTATAATATTTATTCACGTTATATCTTTTAGTTTTTTATATTTCATTTTACGTTTTAGTCATATATAGTATATTGACTAAAATATGTTAAAGTGTCGGTAGCTACTGTTCATGAACCCGGTACGAAGTCCGGGCTTATCAACTAGTTTATTCACAATAAGTGTCCAAACACTATCTCTCTCAACTTGCAAACTCCAATAGGTATTTTAGACTTTCCTTAATTTGTTTAATAAATTTCAACAATTTATGTGAACAAACAAATTATCCATACAATATAATCCTAACGCTGTGTGTTCTCTAAAACAAACAGAAAAAAAATGAATTAAAAAAAATAAAGAAAAGAAAGGAGAAGAAAATAATTTGTATTTATGTTTTCAAAAGGAAAGAAAAAGAAAAAGAAAGAAAAAAAAGTTTTTTTTTATTCATGTTCTTGAACATGAGAGAAAGAAAATGAAAGAACAGATATCATTTTTACAAATACATACTTCAAAAATATATCTTTTGTAACGAAAGAATGGATAGTATTGTAATTTTAATAATTTCATTAATTTTAAATTAGCTTTTTTTTTTCCTTTTTTTCTTTCCTTTTACTTCCACATTTGGGAGGAAAGTTTTGGAAGGAAACTTAACATTATTTTCCATCGTTTTCCTTTCCTTTCTCTTAAAAAAGTTTCAAGAACATGTCTATTTTTTACTTTTCTCTCTCTTTTCCCTCGCTTTCCTTTTTTTTCCTTCGAAAAATGACTTTCGAAAACACAACATAAATCCATTAAAACTTTTACCTTTTTATACATTTAAATAATAAAATTTACTTTTCCCTTAAAATATTAATATTAAGGGTTTACTTCATAGAATAGTAACTAAGTTTCATTTTTATTATCTTAAAGTCACTTAAACTTTTTTTGCCTAACAAAAACCCCTCAACTTTCATTTTTGTTCCAATCCTATGTAATTTACGTGTGTTGTAATAGATTACTAGGTAAACTTGATCATTTTTTATTTAGTCAATCTTTATTTAATTTAATTCTACTTAAAATACTCAATTTCTTTTTAAATTATTTTATTTATCAACTATCCTAAACATTTTCTTTCAACTATTCCTAAACCTTTTCTTCCTAAACTTTTTTTCCTCATTCGACTATCATAAACCTTTTTTTTCCTTTTAAATAATTTTGCTCAATTCCTAATTAAAAATCAATGTATGACTATCCTCACCCCATTCGACTTCCCGCATACGTACGACTATCCCTAATCTGACTCTCGCTCAATTGAACACTCACTCAAATCCGTTGCAGAACCGAATCCATTGCATAATCGAATTGATTTATCGAATTTAGTGCTTAATCGAATCCATTGCTTAATCGACTAGCTTTACATTGATTTTTAATTAGGGATTGAATAAAATTATTTAAAAGGAAAAAAAGAAAAGTTTTGGATAGTGAGGATTTAATTGATAAATAAAGAAAAGAAATTGAGTATTTTAATTAGGATTGAATTAATAAAGATTGATTAAATAAAGAAAATTTAAGTTTACCTTGTAACCTTTAACAATAGGTAAATTATATAGGATTGAAACAAAAATAAAAGTTAAGTAGTTTTTGTTGAAAAATGGAAAACAAAAAAAAACACGATTATTATCCTATGAAATAAACCTTAACATTAAATATTTGAATCAAAAGCTTTATATACATAAATCTTTTGTGTCTTGTGGATTGGTTGGTTTGACTTCTTCAAACCATGGAGGACACACCAAACCGGTGTAGGCACATGTATATGATCCCTCTTTATATCTTAAAATACTAGGCAAGGTCTTGGCCGTCCATAGACGGCCCATGCCCACCGGTCTTGTAAGGAAACAAAATGTATGAATGTAGAAAATTGGATTTGGAACCAGTCATAGGTGTTTTTTTTATCATTAACAAAACGAAAGTATCGTATTTAACAATAGACATCGAGCTACCTTTCAGTGGTTGTATATGCATCCTACATGCGACTACTTTTGGTTTACATCTTCATCTATGTACCAAAAGAAGTTTAAAATGCAAAAGGATTTTTTATCATTGTTTCTTTAGGTGTCTACTGCTTTCCTCTTCTTGGAGTCTTTGGTCTTGTGTCCATTGAAGAGGAATATTCTCGTTTCTAGTTGTCGCTGATATGTTGTCTCATAACCTCTTGCAATAGCCACAACTGCCTCGCCCTTTAATTCCTTCTTTACAATGCCTTAAACTGTCTCAATTCTCGGGCAACAGCACCAAAAACTCGAGTTCCTTTTGGAGTATGTTTTTACCCTGCAAATAACGAAAGCAACTGATTTATATTGGAAGCAATGACATTATTTGAGAAGTGGTGGGGCTTACAACCTCCATCAGACATATGGAATTTACAATGTTTTCCCGCATGTAGTCACATCCTCACAAGCATCTGATCTATCCCTGAGAGCCAATGCATCAAGCTTGGACCGAGTTCTGTACCAAGAATAATTTCCATCCCGTTCTTGTCCACCAAAGTATGTTTATTGCACATGCGTGTGAACAATCAACAATCAATATTGTGATGCAAACTTGATAGAATTAGGAAGTTCTAAAAACTGGCATCTTAGTTTTAATCTGGGAAGCTTTTTGTGTTGTTATTAGTTCATAATATATTTGAGATGCCAGACTTTGTTGCATATCGCATCTTATCTCTCAGTCTTTTATATATTCATCCCCATTTGGCTACTTCATTTGATGGCACATAGCTATAACTTGCTTTACATAATTATCACATTGGATAGTCATTTACCCAAAAAAACTTACCCGGTAAGCAGTTACCGGAAAAAGTCAACACTATAATTTACTTGACCGGCAAGATTGTAGTCCATCAAATTGGTATCTAATGTAACAACTTACCCGATAAACGCTTACTGCTGGTAAAACTCTTCATCCTTATCATCCTTTTACCGGGTAAGATTCTCGGCTCTTGCAATGTTCATCCAGTAACATAGATCACTTGGTAAGTGCTTACCGGGTAAGCGTTTAGTAAACGGCCGCTAAATGTCCTATTACCTATAGCGAATGTGAAATGTGAGTTGTGAGCCAGACATCTTGTGGTGTCCATTTTTAAGGTGTTATTTGACTCTGTTTTTTAAAATTTCCTCTCTAATATTGAGCTCTTGATATAACACTTCGCGTACCCCCCCCCCCCCCCCCTCTCCCTCCCTCCCTCTCTCTATATACATACATATGTATGTATGTGCACATGATATAGATATATACCTTTTCTTCTTTTTATATAAACTTAAATTGTTCAATATTATATCTTAACAGCAAAAATACCATATAATAGTCGTCATAAGCCACGCCTAAAAACATTGCGGCCTTCCAAGGCTTGAGGTTCGACCTCATCATCACGGCCCACTCACGCCATTAGAGCCTAGACAGGGTCATACCCTTTAAAGTACCACATAAAAATTGTAATATTTACTTGTTGGCATGCAAGTTTATGAGCTTTTCAATTCATTAAAATAAACTTCTCTAGAAGGTTCTCATAACATCATTGTTCCATAATAGAAGTAAAATAAACCAAATAACTTTCAAAAAGATGTGCCAATATATATAGTAATACTCTTCTAAAAAAGTTAAACGAGCCAATCAAAATTGCAAACAAGATACATACCCCAAATGCTCCACGCAACTGTATGATATTATAGTTGATTGGGCTCCACTATTAACAAAAGCCTGAATGTCAATAGCACACCGCATAAATTAGTACTCGTTTAACGACTTCAGTACATCTATCTCTACTTGTATACATATGTTCCAAGAAGGTTGAAGAAGATGGCAATTAAATTACACATACGGAATAACTATTGGTAACCAAAGTTGACTTTATAACGCTCATGAAATAAGATGAAGCAATGAGGTGTCCCTATCTTTTATCATTGTTACCTTCATGGGAACACCATTAACTTCCATGTGAACATACAACATGACCTGAAAGCAAATCAAAGAAATGTTTGTTTTCAATGATCTAAACTTTGGTTGTATAAAGGTGTCAGTAATACGTACCACTCTTGCAAAAGCTTCGGGGTTGTGTTCTAATGCAGCAACCCAGTTCTCATCAATATATGTGTGTAAAATAATGATAATCGACTCAAAAGCCAAAATAACAACATACCACACAAAAATCTGAAACAGGAAGTGGATATAAAAGTACCAAAGCTAAAGGTTAAATGGTAGAAAAAATATATTTATTGCAATTTCCGATTTGTCTCCTGCAAGCACCCAGATCTTAATTCCAGCTATAGAAAGAATTTCTAGCAGGATGGTATCCCTTCTTATAGAAAGAGTTGCTATGCAGGATGGTATTCCTTCTTATAGAAAGAGTTTGTAAACCAGCTTCTACATATTGCTCGATGGAAATCCCATCTTGCACTTCTCACAATAACTACTATTCATACCAAAACCACCTCCAAAGTAGGTAAGTATCATCCGCCAATGATAAATCAATTAAAACACAATTCCAGTAATAAAAAACTAAAACCTACAGAAATCAACAAAGCTTACCAAATTGCCAAATCTTCTTGCATTCAATCAATCAATAAGAAAAATCCACAAAGCTTACCAAATTTAAATCAAAATTGTCAAATTAATTAGAGTACCTTAATGATTGTAGAAAACCCCCAATTGAACAGAGTATGAAATCCAGAAGTGAGGCACTATGAACAGGTTGTTTGACATCAAGATATGAATGCATGCTCACATAGTCATGATGGCAGACCTGACCAAAGGATTTTCAAAGTGAAAAAAAAAAACACAACCTGAGAGAATTCCCGAACCTGAGAGGGGCTTTCAGAGATATTTGTCGATCAATCGAAGGAGTGCTAATCGACATCATCATCTATAAGCGATTCGAGCTCCTTAAACAAGAAAAAACATACAGCCTCATGCCTGGGGGCATTCCAATGGTCGATGATTCAAGAAATTTCAAGACAGTGATTTATGCTGAGCATAGGTTTAGACTTATTAGGGTTTTATTTCTTAATTAAACTAAGCACAAAGATTGGAATTTGGAAGGAAGCAGCAAGAGGTTTCTATTCAGCAATGGTTTGGCCAGATACGTGTGGGAAGATAGGAGAACAAAGCCGGATACGTGTCAAGATAGGGCATCACTACAGGGTTGCTGCGAGTGGAGGGGAAGAAAGGAGACGCGCTGATGCGTGAGGTCCGACGGGCTCCATAAAGACATCCTCTGAATTTATAAGATATAGGCATGCAAATAATAAAAAAAATATATTTTTAAAGATGTATAATTATTATAATTCCATTTTAATCATTTGACGGACAATCTCAACATAAAATGGGAAAATGCTAACGGAGTTTACCGGATGAGGTGAGGTAGGAAGGGTAGTGAAAATTTTAAGAATTATATGATTGGGGTGGATATATAAATTTTACTATCTGAAATCGAATTGTGCGGGACGGGTATTTGTACCGAACTGAACTGAAAAAAAAAGAGGGTACTGAAGGTCACAATTACCTTCATTTTGTCTAGTGATTTGATGTACACAAAATATATACTTGAAAAGGAAATTAGTTTGTGACAAACTAAAACATCTAACATTTAAAAATATTAGAAAATGAAAATAGCAGTATGTAGGGTTGTCATTGATACAGGTGTGCACAGAAGATCTAACCAAATATGACCGACAAACCGATGACCATATGGGTGAACAAAGAAAACACGGCATGTGATGAGGATTTTTCTTAATAAACTAGATATATATGGGGTAGGGCGAGTATCTGTGGGTAGTAAATTTAGTGAACCGAACCCGACCCGCGACTTGTTGGGTACTCTTATTTTCGGGGTTTTTTGGGTCACGGGTTGTTCAAATATCAATTTTCTAGGTTTTGAGTCATACGATTCGGTTCGGTTTTTTGGTTTTTTTGAACACCCTAGAAAATGGACACTTTTTTATTAGAGACTATTAAAAAATATCAACACTAAATTTAGGATGAGAGTATACTTTGTTTCTGTTATTTTTACGGTTTATTATTGTTTTTGTACCATAGATTAGAATATATTACTGATTTACGGGTAAGGCTTTTGTTTTTGGTCATTGTTTTTACTGGGCAAGATTATTAGTCATTGATATGTTCATCTGGTTATATGAACGTAAGTGATCTTATAAATATTTACCGGGTAAACGATTGATAAACAACTTCTTAACCTCTATAATTTACAATTTATTGTTACTATTATTCATAATTTATTATTATTTTGATTCTTAATGCCAACTTCCAATCATGCTCTAATTTAAAAAAATACAAAACAAAGGTGATATGGAGACTTTTAGCCTTATATATACCTTAATGATTCAAGATTCATTGTGAACTAACCAAATATGGAAGGCTTCAACCACTTTAGCCATCCTCACAAACTCTCTTTCCACAAAAGCCTTGAGGCTGCACAACTTGTTTGTACCGGCTGCAAGTTCCCTTGTACGGGCACCCCGGTCTACTCATGCCACCCTTGCAAGTTCTTCTCCACGACCAATGCTTCAATGTGTGGGTTAATAGAAAAGAATACTGATTTGTGAATGAATCGTATGAATTGCATTTCAAAGTTGATACAAAGGCCCTCTTTATACAAGAAAGACTATGAGCAAAAAAAAGGAAACTAATAAAGTTATTTGCTGGAATTCCTTTGATTGGTCCTTAAATCACTCGTCCCTTTATGTTTCAGTATCTTCTAAATTGGGAAATGATGTTGAGCTGATCCCGTCAATCTTTATTTTCTTTTCCAACACTCCCCCTCAAGTTGAATAGTGGGATTTCCGAAATTCAACTTGCCAAGGCACTTGTAAAAGATCTCAGTTCCTACCGCCTTTGTTAGTATATCAGCCAGCTGGTCTGTGGATCTCACAAACGGTAGTTCGATGATTCCGGCTTCTAATTTTTCTTTGATGAAGTGTCGATCAACTTCCACATGTTTTGTTCTGTCATGTTGTACGGGATTTTCGGAGATCTGGATTGCAGCTTCGTTGTCACACATAATCTGAGTGCTTTTGTGTGGAGGAAAACCAATTTCAGAAACAAGTTTCCTTATCCACAATGCTTCTGCTATTCCATTGGCTATACCTCTGAACTCAGCTTCAGCGCTTGATAGTGCAACCACCTTTTGTTTCTTACTTCTCCATGTAACAAGGTTTCCTCCTACGAGAGAGAAGTATCCTGATGTCGATCTTCTTTTACCTTTGTCTCCAGCCCAGTCAGCATCTGTGTAAATCTGAATGTCTAAATGTCCGTTTGATCCGAACAGTACTCCATGACCTGCGGTGCCTTTGAGATAACTGATAATTCTTATAACTGCATCCATGTGGGCAGCCTGGGGTTGGTGCATGAACTGACTTACTACCCCAACAGCATATGCAATGTCTGGACGAGTGTGTGACAAATATATCAGTTTTCCCACTAACCGTTGATACCTGGTTTTATCAGCTAGTTCAGCGTTTTCTTCCATAAACAGCTTTTGGTTTGCCATCATCGGTGTGTCATCTGGTTTGCAATTGACCATTCCTACTTCTGCTAGGAGATCTAGTATATACTTTTTCTGACAGATGAATATTCCTTTTGGTGATCTTAGGACTTCAATTCCAAGGAAATATTTCAGGTTCCCCAGATCTTTCATCTCAAATTCTTTAAACAACTCGTCTCTTAGTCTTTTTATTTCTTCTTCATCATTCCCAGTGATCACCATATCGTCAACATAAATGATTAAACAGGTTACGAGATTTTTCCTCCTTTTGAGGAACAGAGTATGATCTGAGTTGCTTTGTTTGAAGCCATACTTCTTCATCGCCATTGTGAATCTACCAAACCAGGCTCTTGGAGACTGTTTGAGCCCATATAGAGATTTCTTCAATCGACATACTTCTCCAGGTTTGAACTGTTCTGTGAAACCAGGAGGAGCTTCCATGTATACTTCTTCTTTTAATTCTCCGTGTAGGAATGCATTTTTTACATCAAACTGGTGAAGTGGCCAACCTTGGTTAGATGCTACGGACAGAAGAACTCGCACTGTGTCCATTTTTGCTACTGGAGAAAAGGTTTCTGAGTAATCAATCCCGTAGGTCTGAGTGTATCCCTTCGCGACTAAGCGTGCTTTATATCGTTCAACTGTCCCATCTGGTTTGTATTTTACCGTGAAGACCCACCGACATCCTACTGCCTTTTTCCCTTGGGGCATATTACACTTGTCCCATGTTTTACTCTTCTTTAGTGCCTCCATCTCATCATCCATAGCTTTCTTCCATTTTACAGAGTTTAAGGCTTGTTCCATGCTTGAAGGAATTTCCTCTGAATACAGGCTTGTAGTAAAAGCCTTTGCATTTTCTGACAGGTTTCCCTCTGCTATGCTGGCCATCGGGTACTTGGCTCCTTTGGTGATCTTTTCTGGAGAGTATCGTTTCGCTGGAATTCCCCTGGTTGATCTTGCTGGAAGAACTCGTACTCCTTGTGTTGTATCCTCTTCATGTTCCTGCACACTTTCGGAAGTAGGATCTTGGATATCATCTGCATTATTTCTATCCAAGTTTTCTGATGATTGAGGGTTTTCATTCGAATTGTTTGGTTGAGAATTACTTACCTCAGATATCATTTCAGGAGGAGGATTTTCAGGGGTGGCACTGGCATCATCTGCTGTTGGAACTTCAGCTGATGTGGTACTGTGATTTTGGACATCATCTTCAATAGGAGCAGAATGACTCAACCAACTCAGGGTGTCTCTTTGTTCCTCCCCCTGACCCATGTGTTGGGTTGAGTAGTAGTACTTTGTTTCAAGAAAATCACAGTTCATGGAGGTAAACATGCGACGTGTTTGTGGGTCATAGCACCTGTATCCTTTTTTATTTACCCCATACCCCACAAAGACACATTTTTCAGCACACGGATCAAGTTTGTCTCTGTGAGTCTTGGGAACGTGGACGTAAACAGTGCACCCAAAAACTTTTGGTTGAAGTGTGAGAGGTTGAGGGATTGTGGCGAGTTCAGAGAGTGTTTCTAAAGGGGTTTTCATTTTAAGAATTTTGGTTGGAAGGCGATTGATCAGATAGGTAGAGGTGGCAAGAGCTTCAGGCCAGAAATATTTGGGAACATGTGACTCAATTATGAGTGCTCTCGTCATTTCTAAAAGGAGTCGGTTTTTTCGTTCTGCAACACCATTTTGTTCGGGGGTATGGGGACACGAGGTTTGATGGATTATTCCTTTGGATTGAAAAAATAGTTTCATTTGTGAGTTCACGAATTCTCCACCATTATCAGATCGAAAAATTTGGATGGGTGTTTTGAACTGGTTTTGAATCATGGCATAAAAACTGGTGAATTTATCGCATACTTCATCTTTACTTTTCAGAAAATAGATCCAAGTCATGCGAGTACAGTCATCAACAAAGATTACATAATATCGGAGGTTTTGACCTCCGATCACAGGGGCAGGACCCCACACATCAGAATGAACCAAAGAAAACGGGGTTTCGACCCTAGTATTACTGGGCTTAAATTGTTGTCTATGGCTTTTTGCTAAAATGCATGTTTCACAAGTACTTGGTTTATTCAAAGGAAATAACTTCGGAAATAAAATATGTAAGTAACTAACGGAGGGATGTCCCAGTCTTCGATGCCACAGCCATGCTTCTCTTTCAGTAGTCCCATCAGCCAGCATCACAGTACCATCTTGAACCACCTCATCAACGTAGTATAATCCATTTTCCTCAGTGCCACGCCCAATAATCCGTCCCGTCCTGATATCCTGTAAGAGACAGAAGGTTGGGTGCATTAGAACAGAACAATTAAGTTCTTTTGTCACATGGCTAATTGACAAAAGTTTGTGTGACAGAGATGGAACGTAAAGGCAATTAGGGAGTTTTATGTTTGGGGAAATTTTAATTGTCCCTCCGGTTTTGACATCTAATTTTTCCCCGATTTGCAACTTGGATGTGAGTTTTTGTGGGTCTGGTTGTTTCGGAAAAATCAGAAAAATCATATGACATTGTATCGGTGGCCCCACAGTCAAAAATCCATGGGCCATGGGAATTTGTGAGATTGGTTTGGGTCATGTGAGCTATTGCATTGGGCTTTTGAGTGTTTGGAAATGGGTTTGGAACCTTTGGGCCCCCTTTACCTTCCACCGTGAAATCCTCCCCCCCTTTACCTCCGGCCGCCGCCGCTGCTATACCCCCAAAGCCACCTTCCGATCGTCGAGTGGTAGGAGAGAGGGAGGGCTTATCTTTCTTGGCACCTTTCTTGCTTGCGGTTTTATGCCCATCAGTCCACCATTCGGGATATCCGATAATCTCGAAACATTGATCCTTGGTGTGTCGACTCATGCCGCACTCCTCGCATTTGAGGTGAGATTTATCCTCTCTGGTGGTTGCTTTCTTTTTACCATCGAACTTGCGGAAGCTTTTGGTTGCTAGTCCAGCGCCATCAGTTTCTCCGGCAACCAATCCGGTAGCCACCCCATGGGTTTCGCTATTAGTTGCTCCCAAGATTACTTGGTGAGCGGCTTCTTTGCGTACCATGGCGTAAGCGGCTTCGGCAGTGGGCAGCGGATCGACCCGGAGAGCCTCTCTTTTGATTGATTCGAATTTTCGATCAATCCCATTCAAGAATTGGAACAGTTTTTGTTCCGATCGTATTTGGGTATAGGCCTGAATATCATCTTTGCACTTCATCGGGTTCGGATCTATCCGGTCGATTTCGCCCCATACACCTTGGAGTTCGATCCAAAACTCCTCGAGGGACTTATCGTTCTGTCGGATCTCATTGGCTTTGACGTGGAGGTTAAAAGTTTGAAGTTTGTCCTTGCCGCTGCTGTATGTGACCACCAGGGCATCCCACAATGCTTTCGCAGTGGGGTACTCGGTCAGGTTGCCGGCTATGTTGGGCTCGATGTTCTGGATGAGCCATGAGAAGACAATCAGGTCTTCTTGTTCCCATGTCTCATATTTTTCTGTGGCTTTTTCTGGTGGTGCTTCGGTAAGGTGTTTCAACAGGTTTTTTGATTTTCCGCCTATGGCAACTCGGATCATCCGAGTCCATAGAGCGTAGTTTTGGCTGTTTAATTTGATGTTTATTTGAAGGCTATCGGAAAGTTTGGGATTTGACGGTTGTGGGTTGATATTCTGTTGCAACAGATTGGCTAATTGTGTTACAATTTCCAACCCCGAGCCGCTGGTATCACCTGTCATGGTGGCTTGGCTTGGTTTCTAGAGGTTAGATGATGAGACCAGAACCATAAGCTCTGATACCATGTGGGTTAATAGAAAAGAATACTGATTTGTGAATGAATCGTATGAATTGCATTTCAAAGTTGATACAAAGGCCCTCTTTATACAAGAAAGACTATGAGCAAAAAAAGGAAACTAATAAAGTTATTTGCTGGAATTCCTTTGATTGGTCCTTAAATCACTCGTCCCTTTATGTTTCAGTATCTTCTAAATTGGGAAATGATGTTGAGCTGATCCCGTCAATCTTTATTTTCTTTTCCAACACAATGCACCCCGGTCCATGACCCACCCGGCCCACCCGGATCACCCGCTCTCCTTATTCCCCTCTCCAACCTACTCCTCTGGCTCGTTCGTCTGTAGCTCGTGTGACCAAATCGGTTCGGGCCTCTGCTTCTGTTGCTCCATTTGCGAATTCGATCTCCACATCCGGTGTGCTTATCACGACCCCAAACTTAAATCGGGACCCACCCCTCCACTAAAACAGATCCAACTCAAATCGCACCCGAACCACCCGGTGCACCACATCCCTAGGTCACCGTACCCTAGTGGTCAATGCTCGTGTGATGTGTGCGGTACCAACTGCGACCCGGACGGTCCGTTGTACCGTTGTGATGTCTGTGACTACGATGTGCACTTGGAATGCACGGATCTGGCAGAAACGGTCCAGCGGGAAGATCACGAGCACACGGTTTCGTTGCTTCACGTGAATCCGTTCGAGGAGTTTCGGTGTGATGTTTGTCGAGGCGGGATTGCGCAAAAGCATTGTATGTATTATTGTTCATCGGGTTGTGATTATGGGATGCACGTTAAGTGCGTTACCGCAAAGGTGGCAGTGATGAGCGACATGGCATTTCAGGTGGAGATGTTGAAACTACAAAATAAGATGAAATTGAGCCAAATGGCGTATGATACGCACCTAATGACGACGAGTGGATTTTATCGCAATCATTACTATCGTTACTAATAGTTGGGCGTGCAAGCGGTTTCACGAGTGTCGAAAATTGGTGTTGTGTGACATTACATGTTTGTTGTCGATCTTTTCATTCCAACTAAGTTTAAATTAATGTACTTGTTAAACCTAAAGCTTTTTAGTATTCTAAATAAAATAACACATCAAATGCAACAAAGGTTACGTTAAAGTCATACACCAAACAATTATTGTTTATACCCTATAAGCATGATAATCTTAGGACCCATTTGGTTTATAGGAATAGAATTAAATGTATTATTGGATTTCATGTAAAAATTTGGATTTAGAAGGACTTCAAATCACATTGTATGTTTTTAACGTATTTAAAACGTTATTATATACAAATTATACAAAACCCCTTGAAATCCTAGCCACCCGCTTAGGATTTCAAAGATTTCAAAGAAATAATGAGAATTCAAATCCAGACAATCTTGCAAACGAAACATGCAATTGAAATGGATTCGAAATCCAAAAACATTCCATTCCTGCAAAACTTTGTTACTTTATTACTTCCCTAAATAAGAACTAAACAAAACTTAGTTACATTTTCAGTATGGTAAAAAAATTAGAACAAAAATACTAGTAAGATGCTACCACGCAAACAATAAAATCTATTGTATCTTTTAATTTGAAATTTTGAACACATCCATTCTGTAAAAACAAACAGTAAACTTGCCTTTCCTAAAGAAAACAGTGCACACACATAGTAAAAAAGTCCAATGCTCATGAACTTGGATTAAGATTCTAGTTCTACTGTAAGAGACCTACTATCCACATCCGTCACACTAATAACTCGATACGTTTTTCCTACTTTGCTTCCTCCGACCCACTGGCGGCTGATCCGACACCCGGCCCTCCATGACCATCCTTATTCCTTACCACCTCCGGCTTGAGGATGCTGCTGCATATAAAACCCTCCTTGCTGTTGCATCCCTGGATGTGGAACTGGGGCCATCTGTATGTATATAATCAGAAGAGACGTAAATTATTATTTTTGTGTTTTTACATTTTTAACTTTAGATTTTACACTTTTATAGATTTATCTAATTACTCACAATCTCACGAATTCATAACCGTCATGGACTCGCAATTCAAATGAAGTCGTACAATTACCCTTTTAAGTTTTATTTCAAATATTTTAACAAAGACTTTTTATAATGATACCTATATGATTATTCTTCTTCCAATAAGAGCGGTAAGTTTTTTAATATCATTATTTAATGAAATAATATATAGAAACCATATATATACATGTATATAATTCTATATAATTTATGTCATATATAGAATTATATACATGTATATATAATGGTTTCTATATATTATTTCATCAAATAATGAAGGTTGTATTCGGGTTTTGGGTTTAGAAAAGATGGTGGAGATGGGAAGAAGATCAGAATCACTAGATGAAGGAAGGTTTGAGGAATTTAACATACCTAGATTCTCCAGATTCTTCCGCTCAGGCTGTACCTCCTGATGCTTCATTACCGGCATAAGGAGCAGTGGATGGACGCTTCAGTAGTCACTTTCTCCACAAAGAAGAGATCCTCTTCTTCGATGATGTCATCTTCATCATCATCATATTCATCATTTCCGCCTTCCTCTTCATTCCTCAGAGTCTAGTTGGTAGAGGGACTGTAGGCAGAGTGATCGGCGGGTTGAGTTTGTTGATGTTGACGTTGTTGCTGCAGTGGTGGTCTCTCCCCCTCAGTAGATGCCCTCTGCCTGGAGATGGCATTTGCTGATAGGCACTGCTGCAGAACGGAGGCCATGTTCCTCTGAGTGATTGAGCTGGTGATCATGGCAGTAGCAAGGGACTCTAGAAGAGCCCTATCGTTGGAGGTGAAGGCGAGAGCAGGAGGAGGAGTAGCAGCAATCTCAGAGATTGTGCGAGAAAGCTCAGAAACCTTCTCTCAAAGGGCGTTGAGCCCATACTCCTGTGCATCCAAACCTCGAACCACCTCTGTTTGGAAGGTGGTGAGAGAAGAGGAGCCTGCAGAAATCGCCGTGACGGTGATTACTAACAGTAGTAGTGCCACATAAATCAAATATCATATTAAAGTTATATATCAAATGATGGTTAATTACTAATATTTTAGTTCATGTTTAACTCTTGTTCAATGTTGTTCACCTGTTTTGGTGGAAAACACCTTGTTCCAGTTCATGTCCCTATACCATGAAACATGCGACGGTAAATCCTTGTTCTGTCCTATGCTACGCCAAAAACAGACATTAACTTAGTCTCGTTCTCTCTTGTCATGTCTAACATATCAAATGCAGGCTTTAGGCTGACATACCTAAATACATATATTTTAAATACAATTTCTTTAAAACATATTATTAATTAACCGATTTTTATATTAATCCTAGTTTTTTCTTAACCAAGAAGCATTCCATGTGTTCAAGATCTTCCTCGTATATGAGATAGGACTTGGTCCATTTCGAATCTTCTTTCCATGTGGATGTATTATGCTTGGTAGTTGCTATAATAAATAACTAGTAGCAAAACCGCGCGCTGCGCGGTAGCAAAAAATAATTTAAAGATATACTTGTCCAAATACAGCTAAAATGTAATTATTCGGTTAATAATTTATAATATCTAAAATTAAAATGAAAAATATTTTCATAAGTGGCGCGCGCACACACACACACACACACACACACACATATATATATATATATATATATATATATATATATACTTAGTCATTTCTTGTTACAAAATGTTTGATACGCATCGTTCATAATTTTTTTGTTGTGTTTTTAAAAACCAAAGGAATGTCATATTATATATACATATTGATTGTATTCTAATTCAATTTACATATTTAATTTGATTTAATCTAAGTAATAATAGAGTATGAATTAATTTATATGTATTTTTTGATTGAAATAAATAATTTTTTTCATCTAATATATTGATTTTTTTTAATTAAAGTGACATATTGCTTTCATATTTTCTTTTACACAACTTATTTTATTGACTTTATTTTTTATTATACATTATTGTAGTCATTTTATATTTTGTGTACTAATTCTAATTATACATATTATTTTATTTAAGTATGTTTTTAGGCGATATTAAACATGGTAAGTGTCTCGTATATTTAGAGAACTATTAATAATATTTAACTATATATTGATTATAAATGTATTTTTTATATTATTTATAATTTCATTTATATCTTTTTACTGATTTTCATAAGATTTATAAGGTTTAATGTTTTTTTTTATATAATGACTTCAATTATTTATTGTATTTTTTATTTTGGAATTAAAATTTCACTTGAAAATAGGTCTAATTGATATATATCGTATTTTTTATTTTTTTTTATGTATTATGTTTATATAAGAGTGATGAAAATAGTATTTATACAAATGAATATATATGGCATAATCTACCGTTTAGTATTTTAAACAATACATATAAAAAGTATTTTATAAACAATAGCAATTGATAATTATCATTAAAGTTATATTAAAGTATATTAATGATAAGTTATTAGATTTTTAATTAACATAAGTATTTCATTTAAGTAACATTTTCATGATGTTAGTATCAAATATATAAATATACACATATTAACTTATTTATTGAAATACACATATTTAATTTATCATGTAAATAACAATATACATAATAGTTATTGTGATTCTTATATTCATTATCATATGTTATGTGGATAACAATATTAGAATGACGTAAATAAATGAAATAAGGAAATTTAGGTGCCAAAAAAAGAATATGAATAATTTAATTAGTATAATACTTTGTTAATAACTATATTAGAAAAGATAATATTTTAGAAAAAAAATAAGAAATTTGGGATTAGAATGTTTAGAAAATGTCATCTCATTGTTGGTGTTTATTTCTTATAAATTACAAATTGATAAACTATTGAAATATAAAAGAAAAAAGAGATAATTCACAACAAAACCAAAAGTAAATAAACCACATAGATTATATTTTAGATTTTAGAGTTTGATTATTGTCAACAAAAAGAATTATTTTAAGAAACTATGAAAAATAAACAAAACAAATTGGGGAAAAAACCTCATTTAAAACCGTCTTATAACATAAATATCAAGAAAACCAACAATGTGGAAAACACTTGTTTAATAACAATGTGTACAACATATATATTAAATGAAAAGATAAAGGAGAAAAAATTATAATTGTGAAAGAAATTCCAAATAAAACTCGAAAGTTTAGTAACAGTCACACATAATTCACAAAAGCATAATCATTATTTGAAATTTTGATAGAAAACAAAGGTGACGATGATACTTATTATATACACACGCAAAAATAACATATAACTTACATAAATCATAAAGTAAATAAAAACTGTGTTACTTCACCTGAAAATTTTACGAAGATTGGGTAATAATACCGGTGAAAATGGATTCTACAAAAAAGACACAGTAAACATTCAAATTCAATAGGATATAACAAAGAACATACATGTTGCTATACATCATATGTTGATGGGCATTAGGTTCTATTTATAAAGGAGTTTGTTGTAGGTTTTCCATTTTAATTAATAAATGGGAATATGAAGAGAGTAAATTAATGTCTCCATTAAGTTAAATAAATTAGAAGTTAAGGGTAATTAAATTGTAAGTAAAATTACCAAAGAGTCCTTCTTATAATTAAACGTATAATTATCATTTAAGGGTAGAATAGTCTTTAACTTATTTGATAATTAAAAAACTCAAAATAAGGAGAAAATTTCTAGAGGCTAATCTTTGTCTTAGAGAGTGCCACCTCATACTTGGAGGTTGTTGTTTTTATATATATAAATGATTGAGTAAACTACGATTTTCGTCCATGTGGTTTGATAGTTTTAACTATTTTCGTCCTTGTGGTTTCAAAATTGCTTTTTTCGTCCCTATGGTTTCAATTTGCTTCTTTTTTCGTCCCTACAACTTAACTCAGTTAACTACATCCGTTAAATATCCAAAAAGTGATTCAAAAGATTACACATTCAGTCCCTATGGTATGTAAAATTAGAAATAATTGTCCTTAAACCTCCAAAAAATTAAAACCTATATATATATATATTATTTTTTTCTTATAATTCAATACTATATATATATACACAAATATATATGTGTTTTTTTCTTTTGATTAATTAATAAAATTTAAAGTTTCATTAAAATTACGAAGTAGTGAAACTAAAACTAAATTTTTTTCTCGAATAATATTAAACTTTTTTCAAATGACAACTTAAAATAAATAAAAACTAATATTTTTTATATACATTGATTTACTTAAGATTTTTATTTATATCAAATTATCACCCAACTAAGTTTAATAAAAAAAATATTAAGAAAATAAATAAAAATCTTAAGTAAATCAATAAATAAAAAAACTTTTAACTTTTACTTATTTTAAATTATCATTCGAAAAGTTTATTATTATTCGAGAGAGAAAACATGTCTAATTTTATACCAACTGTCACACTAATCCATATTTTTTTTATACTTTGTTTTTTATTAAAATTATTTGATATTTAAACTAAAAAAAGCATACATACAATATATTCACATTAAGTTTGTATTTAATTATTCATGTGTAAGTTACGAAAAAAGAAAATAGGTGAGAGAAGAAAGAGAATTTTGGAGAAAAAATAGTTAATTTGAGAGAAATAGGCTTTTAATTATATTAAATTCATTTTTTACTAAATATGTTTTTGTAGTTTAAATTGGATTTTATAGATCTCATAAATTATTGAGTTTCTAAACAAAGACCCTGTTAGGATTATGTGCGAGACAGTAACGGGGTTATCGTGTCCAATGTTATAAGACACTAGTAGGTCACACTGCTGCACACCAAAATGAGAATGTTTGGATTATGGGAAATAATTAATTGGTTAATTAATTATTTAGAGAGAAAAAGAAATAAATAATTAGTTAAATTATTTATAGGTTAATTAATCAGTTAGATTAATTAATAAGGTAATTATCAAAGAGAATAATTATGGAAAATATCTATTTGATAATTATCAGGTATTTGATTTGGAATCAAACACTGCCTTATTTAATTGATATCATCAATATAAATAAAGGCTTAGGGGCTTTGATGAATCAATGATTTTACAACTGAAAAAACTCAGAAAAATCTCTCTCTCTCCCTCTCCCAAAACCGGCGCCTAAATCCAGTGAGGAGGAAGGTTCGTTTTGCTTTTCGGGTAATCCTTAACGGTGGTCTAGCAACCCTCTCGACCGGTGCCAGTAGCGGTGTACCCCCTGCTTGCGATTCAGAGCTGTTATTCGCACAAAGGTAATCCACTGCAATACCCTTAATTGTATCTGCATGGTTTAGGATTGGATCCTCGATTGGGAATCGTTTTTGTTATCCGCTGTGCATATTCTTGTATCCCACGATTCCCAACAGTGGTATCAGAGCCACTTCCTAAACCTATCAGATCAGGTTTATTGATTAGGATTGTTGAAAATTTGATTTTTATATGTGTTTTAGATTTATAAAAATTGAATTTTTCTTAAAACCTAAACGTTTTCGAAATCGGTGGTGGAACGGCGGCAGTTAGCCGGCCGAACCACCACACCACCGTATGTCCACCGCCGGCGGCGCCACAGGTAGTGGTGGCCGACGGCTGTCCTCTCGCTACAACCACTACACCGCGCCACAGATGGTGGCCGCGGCTGTGGTCGGTCGACTACGCCGCACCACCGTTTGTGGTGGCGGTGGCGATTGGAAGCAGGATCGACGAGAACCACCACCGCACCACCGTTTGTGGTGGCGGTGGTGTCAATCGAAGTACAAAACCGCCGATAGGCGGCGATTCGTCGAGATCGACCACCACAGCGGTGGCGATCGATCGAACAGCTAGCGGTAGCAACGGCAAACGCCGTCTGCTGTCGATTCCCTTACCCGCCGCACCACCAGTCACGGTGGTGGCGGCGATTGCTGTTCACATCAGCCGCGCAATCACGGCGGCAGCGGTGGCCCTCAGCCGCTGCTGTCGTCGATCGACTAAGATGCCGGTGGTGATGATGTTTGTTTGATACACCGGAGGGCGGCGGTGGTGGCTCTCAAGCCGCTACTGTCGCCGGAGAGTATCAATGCGACAAAGCGGCGGTGGTGGTGGCTTTCTAGCTACTGCTGCTGCCGGTCTTGGATGGTGGTACGGGCGGCGGTGGTGGCGGTTGCGTCACCATCGTTGCCAACGATAAAAACCAACCCCGATCGACGGCCACGTTTTTGGCGGATCGGTGGTAATTTCGATAACGTGATTCGTTTCGTTAACGGGTCTCAGTCTGGGATCTGTTTTCGGATATTTTTCGAGTTTAAGGATCGTTTTTCCCAGATAAGGTTAAAAACGATTCAGGATAAGTTTTAATTAATTGTTTTTAAATTAATTATTAGTTATATGGTTATTAAATTAAAATTCAGATGTGTTTTAATTATATGATAAGTCATAGCTGAACCCTTTAGACCCGTGGTTGTGTTTATTTTATTTTTCCGTTTTAGAATAGTTGGGAGGCCTGCGAGCCATTTACAACCCCTTTTGTAATTTTAATATTTTATTAGACTAGTTGGGAGGCCTGCGTGCCATTGTTAGCCCATTTGTAATAATTTTTAATTACGTCAAGACGGAGACAAGACGACGGCCATGGATCTCGGAGCCAGTGGGAGTGCCAGAAGTTGAAGACTTTTGTCACTTAGGGTTGAGACCGTTGGTTTTGTGTTGGCTCACAAAACAACATTAGTTTAAGGGTTTAAGCTATGACTGTGCTGTTTATATTTAAATTGCGTGGTTGTTTAATTTACGTAATTATTATTAAATATAAATTGCCCCTTTTTGAACGGATTGTTTAAAAATTAAAAGGATACAAATACAGTTAGTGTTTGGATCCAGTTTTTCAAAGTTTTTGGAAATAGAAAACTGGCAATTTAGACCCTTGTTAAAAATCATAGATTAGTAAGTGCAACCCACTTTAGGGGCACTTCCGGTGTAAGGTACATAGGGCGTTGTAAGTGCTCACACTATGAACGCCCGTGTTCAAACCGAAACTGGAAGGAGATAAAACTCTGCGAATTATCTCCGGGTGGTACCGGCCAGAGTTTGTCCAGGTCCCGGGTGGTGCAATCTATTTTGGTAATTATTTATTCACTGGGTGGTACCAGGCCAAAATGCACTAGAGGGACTAAATATGCACGGATTATTGATATCCGATGTCCCGACGATCTAGAAGTCGTATTTTCAGATAGGGAATACGATTGGTATAGTGTTACCTACCATAGATCGCATGAGTCGGTATGACATGATCACATGCTTCCCGACGCATGTGAAATATGGATTCTAGTCTAATAAATTTATTTTAAGGGTAATAATTTATTAGAATTATATAATTATAAACTAAAACTGGAATTTTATATTCTTCTGTAGATGTCTCAAATTAGTATTCCGTTTTATTCACCTGAAGAGTCACTTCGCCTTATTATGGGCAAGTGGAAGCTTACGGGCCATAACTTTCCAGTTTGGAAGCTACACTTGAGGAACGTTTTATGTGCCCAGGATAAGCTTTATGTGATCAACAAACCCGTATCACGACCTAAAAGCAATGCCCCTGAAGAGGAATTTGCTGAGTATTTTAGATACTTGACAGATGAATCGGATGTAATGTCCATTCTGATTTTCTCTATGTCACCCGAGTTCACGGGAGATTTAAGAGTTAAATCATGTCACGAGGTTGTGAGAGATGTGGAGAACCAGCTAGGTCTCTACAAGCACACGGGAAAGCTATTGATCATGCAAGAGATTCTCTCCCTGAAGCTACAGAAGGGTCAGTCAGTTAAAAACCATCTTGTTGATATGAGAAGGCTTTTTAAATGTTTATCACGTCTGGGGTACAAGATGACTCAGGAAGAGTTAGTGTATCTCATGTGGTTCTCCCTCACAAAGGAAGTTCAGGACACAGCTAGTGCCTACATGAAGGAACCAAAGAGCGACGTGGATAAAGTTCATGCAGATATCCTGGCCAGTCTAGAGCCAGTACCCGAACCTGCGAATCTCATGGACACTGACATAATAGATGAGCTGGGAGATCTGAGTTGCCCAGAGTGCGGCAGCGAGGATATTTGCGAGCACTCGATGAACATCGACCAGATGGATATCGGTTTACCCGATACTCCAGGTATCTTTATGATAGATTGCTTAATCACTTCTTATGAATCATGGGTAATTGATACAGGCAGTGGTAATCACATTTGTAATCATTTACAGGGATTCACTAGAAGAAAGACTCTGAGGAAGGACCGTTCGAACCTACGAGTGGGCGAAGGCACTCCGTTGATTGCTGAAGCCGTGGGATCTTATAGTCTTAGTTTACCCTCGGGTCTAGTTTTGGAACTTAATAATTGTTATTATATTCCAAACATGATTAAGAATGTATTGTCTTTTGATTTGTTGGTAGACCAAGGCTTTTACTATAAATATTCTTATAAAATGATTTCGGTTTTTAAAGATAATATTTTCTATTTTAAAGCTACACCCGTAGATGGTCTATACACTGTAAATCTTAAAGACAACAATAGTGAAATCTATCATATAAGTAAGCGATCCAAGGATATTGAGGATCAGACTTACCTCTGGCATTGTCGTTTGGGCCATATAAACAAGAAACGCGTTGAACTACTCCTAAAGGGAGGTTTTCTTGGCAATTTCGATTACAAACCTTTTGATAATTGCGAATCTTGTTTATCTGGCAAAATGACAAAGCAACCTTTCAACAGTGAGAATGAAAGGGCTACTGACTTGCTTGAAATAATCCACACAGATGTATGTGGACCTTTCAGTCATGTAGCAAGAGGAGGATACCGGTACTTCATTACCTTCACTGACGACTTCAGTAGGTATGGATATGTCTACTTGATGAGACATAAATCTGAAACCTTTGAGAAATTCAAGGAATATCAGAATGAAGTACAGAATCTACTTGACAAGAGGATCAAGTTCTTACGGTCAGATCGTGGTGGCGAATATCTCAGTGATGAGTTTGACAATCATCTGATGGAGTGTGGGATTGTATCCCAACTTACACCTCCGTATACACCTCAGATGAACGGTGTATCAGAAAGGAGAAATCGTACCTTACTTGACATGGTACGAACGATGATGTGTCATTCTTCGCTGCCAGTATCATTCTGGGGACACGCGCTCGAAACAGCAGCACACATACTGAACAGAGCGCCAACAAAATCGGTAGAAAAGACTCCATACGAGTTGTGGAAGGGTAAGAAACCCAACATATTTTTTCTAAAAATTTGGGGTTGTGAGGTTTACGTCAAACGACCTACCTCAGAAAAACTCAAACCCAAATCCGACAAGTGTTTCTTCGTTGGATATCCCAAGACCACCGTGGGATATTATTTCTACAACCCTGAAGAGAACAAAGTGTTTGTTGCTCGGAATGGAAAATTTCTGGAAGAGAAGTTTCTCAGCTTAGAGAACACCAGAAAGGATGTAGATCTACAGATAGTAGACGAAGAAGACACTACACCAGTTGTTGAGCCAGAAATTCAACATAACAATGTTGAACCTCAATCAGAGCCGATTGAGGAAGTGCAAACACAGGACCTTCGCAGATCCAGCAGGGTAAGACAAGAACCAGATAGGTATCTTGGGTTCCTAGTCTCTCAAGAGAGCGGAGACTTAAATGAACCAACATCCTATGGAGAAGCTGTATCAGGCAGCGAGTCTGAACAATGGCAGGAAGCCATGAAGGCCGAGATGCAATCCATGTATGACAACCAAGTTTGGGAGTTGACTGATTTGCCACAACACTGTAAGGCTGTTGGACGCAAATGGGTTTTCAAGAAGAAAACCGACATGGATGGAAATGTACACACCTTCAAGGCCAGACTGGTCGCAAAAGGATTCACACAAACTCATGGTATCGACTATGATGAAACCTTTTCACCAGTGGCCATGTTAAAGTCAATTAGGATTCTAATGGCCATCTCAGCGTACTTTAACTACGAGATTTGGCAAATGGACGTCAAGACAGCCTTTCTGAATGGAAAGTTAACAGAAGACGTCTATATGGAACAACCAGAGGGGTTTGAAGATCCTAAGAATCCTAATAAGGTGTGTAAACTGCTAAAATCTATTTATGGATTAAAGCAAGCATCTCGAAGCTGGAACTTACACTTTGATGAGCGAATCAAAGAGTTTGGCTTCGCTAAAAGTGAGTTCGAGCCATGTGTTTACACTAAGTTCAGTGGGAGTATAGTAACCTTCCTGGTCTTGTATGTGGATGACATACTACTCATAGGAAACAATGTACCAACTTTACAGAGTGTTAAAGAATGGTTAAGTAAATGTTTCCAGATGAAAGACCTTGGAGAAGCCGCTTATATACTAGGTATAAAGATCTACAGAAACAGATCTAAGCGGCTTATCGGACTTAGTCAGAGTACATACATTGACAAAGTACTGAAGAGATTCAGGATGGATGAATCCAAGAAAGGATTCATTCCAATGCAACATGGCATAGTGTTAAGCAAAACACAGTGTCCTGTTTCTAGTGAAGATCAGGACAGGATGAAATCGGTCCCATATGCTTCTGCAATTGGATCAATTATGTATGCCATGTTATGTACTAGGCCCGATGTTGCTTACTCAGTAAGTGTTACGAGCAGATACCAACAGAATCCAGGTGAGCCCCATTGGGTGGCTGTCAAGAACATTCTCAAATATCTGAGAAGAACGAAAGAAATGTTCTTGGTCTTTGGAGGTTCTGAGGATGAAATTAGTGTCACAGGATACTCTGACGCTGGTTTCCAGACCGACAGAGATGACTTCAGGTCACAGTCAGGGTACGTCTTTACCCTAAACGGAGGTGCGATCTCGTGGAAGAGCTCGAAGCAGGACACGATTGCAGACTCAACTACAGAGGCAGAGTACATTGCAGCATGTGATGCGGCAAAGGAAGCTGTCTGGCTGAGGAATTTTCTATCGGATCTCAGAGTGGTTGCCAGTATCTCGAGACCGATAGATATATTCTGTGATAACTCAGGAGCCGTGGCGCAAGCAAAGGAACCTAGAGAGCATCACAAGTCGAGACACGTGCTCAGAAAGTATCACCTCATCCGAGAGATCATTGGAAGAGGAGATGTAAGAATATGCAAGATTCCAACAGAAGACAATGTCGCAGATCCGCTGACAAAACCACTAGCAAGGGCAAAGCATGAGGCACATGCGAATTCCATTGGGATGCAGTACCTGGAAGCCAGTAGCTAGTACTTAGTTTATTAATTATTACTATAGTCTAATTTAGAAACAATGTAATCATGTAAAGTTTTTATTTCACAGTGTGTTGGAAATAAATGGAGGTTTTAATTTCATGATTGTTCTAAATTAACTATTTTTCGCATATTTAACGTATCCTTGATTCTACAAAGTCTTGTATGAAATCTAAATTTCCGTAGCCACTTATTGAAATGGGAATTTCAATAGGGAGTTTAACGCTATTATGAATACTTGATGATTTATTCAAAGTAGAGAGTAAAAGCACAAGTGATGTGACCAAGTATTTATAGATACTCATCAGAGTGTTAGAGTATTGGAAGTGACCAGTAATCAAGTCTGCTTCATGGAGCCTCAGTCATAGGCACTGACTTGATAGGTTGTCCTCAGACCTGAGATACTTGGTTTGGGAACACGAGGACCACTGTACTCTTAGCACGTACTAACGCTGCACCGTAACTGGGTGGCTATACGGGACGTGACTAGATGCAGCGGAAGCCGTGGATCCAAATGCAAGTAGTCAAGAAGGGATTTGCACCTCTTTCAAAAGAGAGATATTTCCGGGCCCCTTGACGATTAAGATTGGCAGAAAACGCGTGGCCACGCTCGGATAGAATAACAGGGGTTATTTAGTAATATCCGTTACTGCAGGCAATCGAAATCAGAGTCAAGAAATACTTGATTTTAAGAAATGAATCCTCCACTCCATGTCTTAAATCACTTTAGAAATATCGTGTGCAAAGGGAATGAACCTGTGTACAAATTCAAGCGTGAATTGTATCTCTGAATATAAGAGATCTTATAACCTGGTTAACCTAAGTGTCTGGCTAGGGACCTCCTTAGGCGAATGATAACAGTTCAGTTACATGTCTAGCACAAGTGGGAGTCTGTTAGGATTATGTGCGAGACAGTAACGGGGTTATCGTGTCCAATGTTATAAGACACTAGTAGGTCACACTGCTGCACACCAAAATGAGAATGTTTGGATTATGGGAAATAATTAATTGGTTAATTAATTATTTAGAGAGAAAAAGAAATAAATAATTAGTTAAATTATTTATAGGTTAATTAATCAGTTAGATTAATTAATAAGGTAATTATCAAAGAGAATAATTATGGAAAATATCTATTTGATAATTATCAGGTATTTGATTTGGAATCAAACACTGCCTTATTTAATTGATATCATCAATATAAATAAAGGCTTAGGGGCTTTGATGAATCAATGATTTTACAACTGAAAAAACTCAGAAAAATCTCTCTCTCTCCCTCTCCCAAAACCGGCGCCTAAATCCAGTGAGGAGGAAGGTTCGTTTTGCTTTTCGGGTAATCCTTAACGGTGGTCTAGCAACCCTCTCGACCGGTGCCAGTAGCGGTGTACCCCCTGCTTGCGATTCAGAGCTGTTATTCGCACAAAGGTAATCCACTGCAATACCCTTAATTGTATCTGCATGGTTTAGGATTGGATCCTCGATTGGGAATCGTTTTTGTTATCCGCTGTGCATATTCTTGTATCCCACGATTCCCAACAGACCCAACATATGTATGTATATATATATATAAGAAAATATCTAAATATATAATATAGAAATATAGTAAAGAAATAATAAAAAAGAAAAATAATAATATAAAAAATAATTTAAGTTGAAAAAACCCAAACATATATATGATATATATGTGTATATATATTCTTAAAAAAATGTGTGTGTATATAATAAAGAAATATAATTAAAAAAACATTATATTAAATTTTTTATAATTTAAGGATAGATATTTATAACTTTAAAAACTACAAGGGCTGAATATGTAAAGTCTCAAATCACATATTTCACGGCATTAGTTAATGGAGTTAGATGCAAGGACGAAAATAGAAGCAAATTGAAACCATAAAGACGAAAAAAGCAATTTTAAAACCACATGGACGAAAACAGTTAAAACCATCAAACCACATGGACGAAAATCGTAGTTTACTCTAAATAATTTAGCAAAGCATAAATTATAATTTGGACTAAAACTACAATAACTTTTCTTACTTAATGTTTAGTTGACCACAAATAATAATGAATAATTCCAAAACTTATGGCTAAATAAAAGGAAACCTATGATGTATAAGAAACCAATATACAACAACAAAATAAACTTTGTAGGATATTTAAAATAATCCAACGTTTTAATAGAGTATTTTATAGAACTCAATTTTATAAAACCAAACAAAAAAAATGCGCTATCTAACCACACCCTCAAACAAAAAAATGCGCTATCTAAACACAAGGGTGGTGGCGTACTTACAAAAAACTTAGGGAGATTTTGTGGAATTTAACATCAACCCAGGTTTGAGTCCAAGTACTAACATTCTGTGGTGAAGCTTAATATTAGACAATCATAATTTAATTACAAAATTGTCAAAAATGTCGTCAGAACAAAGCCTAAATGAACTTTCTCTAAGGCCATCCGCAGCCGGGGGCGGTACACCACCGGTATCGGACCAGTACCCCCGGCAACACGCCGAGGGTGATGGGCACGGTAGCCAGTGCGGTACCCCCATACCGCTTCCAAACGACGACACACCCACCCCACACCCCTACCCCCCCCCCCCCAACGGTCGAATCCAACAACTATATTTTTTTTTCTTTTCCAATAATATATATATATATATATCCATCTCAATTTTTTTTTATCTCAATCTTTATCTTATTCTCCTCTTATTCTCAATCTTTATCTCATCTCAATTTTTTTATCTCAATCTTTCTCTTATTCTCATCTTATTCACCTCTTATTCTCAATATCAACATCTATGGATCATCATCGGTTCCAAACGTACTCACTCGAGACTCTCAAATGTCTCGATTCCAAATATGTCGTTGTCCCAAACGCCGAGCCCGACGGGGTCTACCGCCCCCAAATGCCTAGCCCGAGGGGTTACGCAATGGCCGAAAGTTGGGGTATTGCAAACTACTCGCCACCCCCAAACACCGTCCCAAATGTCATGGTCGACAATTGGGGTTTTACGAACATGGTTTACGCAAACCCCACTAATACCATATGTGAACTTAACGCGACAACCGACCGTGCAACAACCCACCGTGCAACAACATACCGTAAAACAACTCCCGTCTCGACAACAAGCCTACGAACTATGACACGAAATAAACTCGTCGGAGGAAGACGACGATGTGATACCCGAAACCCAACTGTCACCGTCACCGCCACCGCCACCGCCACCACCACCGCAACCCAAAGGTAAACAACACAAGGGTAAGAAGGCGGCTACGAATAAGAAGGCGGTCACGAGTACAAACCCGACCCCGAACACTGGTAAAACTCCGTGTAAACCGTGGTCGATGGATAAGGAGGTCGAGTTGGCAAAAGCGTGGGTCGATACCTCGGAGGATCCAACCGTAGGTTCATATGCTTTTACTAATGTTTTGTTTTCACTTATTTTGTGAACTAGAAAACTTTTGGGGGACGTTGAAAATGTCATTTGACACACGCATGGAATACGGCATCGAGATCTGCTCAATAGACGCCATTATGAGCAAGACGAAAACTTTACTATCTAGTGTCGCAAAATTTGCTTGCATTTTCAACAATACCGTAGGTGGTCAAAGAAGCGGCGAGAGTGACACGAACATCTTGTCTAGAGCGTGCGTCCGATACCGAAACGAGGTTCACAAGACGTTTCCTCACGAACACGCTTGGAAGATTCTCAAAGGCGGTGAAACTCTTATCCCCATCGAACGTCTGCGCGCCGAACTTGAAACGGTCGAAAACGTCCGAAACCGACTCCCCTGCAACATCTGATGCACGCACTTACGTCAATGTCGACAATGACGATGAACCCGATGAAATCGAGCGGCCACGACCGATGGGTCGAAATGCGGCGAGACGTGCGGGGTCTTCCTCTTCGACGGCCGCGTCGCACGAGAACGTGACGGTCTTGTTGAACGAATTAAACACTATCAACACCTCGAACGTTACGCTTCTCGATATATTGCGTCAAAACGCGGAGACCCGGTACGAAAAACAAAGGAGTACGGACTTCCAATTCTACATATCACCACACAACCATTATTCGGGAATGACTTTGGAGGCCGTGTTGCAAGAGAAGGAGCGGTTACGCCAAAAATACGGATGGCTCCTATCGATTAGCTATTTTTTATAAGAAAAATAATTATTTTTAATTTTTGCGTAATTTTTATTTTTAATTTTAATTTTAATGTAAGTTTATTATTTTTAATATATTCTAATTTAAAATTAATTGTGTTAATTTTATATTTTAGTATTTAAAAAAATGGATAGTGGTAAAAGTGGTGCCAATAAGGATGGTATGGTATGGTGTTGGTAAGGTAGTGATAAGATAGTGGAAAGCTGATGTGACGTTGAGGTGATAGTTGGTAAGATAGTGGTAAAGGTGATACGAGTAAGGATGGCCTAAAAAAAAGTGTCCTATCTAAATTACAATTTTATTAGTGGATAAAAATACTACAACACATTTTCACTATGAATTAAGTTCCTTAGAATTACAATTTAAAATTAAGAGTAAAGTTCACTTCGGTCCTTGAGGTTTATACATTTTTTTAGAAAGTGAGAATTAAACTTTAATAAATCAAGTTTTGATTCTTGTGGTTTTGATTTTGCTTTAGAAATAGGGCTTTATCACTAACTCCATTAAAAATGGTTGTCAACATTATTCACTTCGAATAACATTGAATGTTATGTTATTCACTCTAAATAATTATACTTGATTATTCAAAGTGAATATGTCGCGTGGCGACATCTCAATGATCCACACGTTCGCAATCAAAGTTGAGTTCCCATTTGAACTTCTCTCTCTCTCTCTCTCTCTCTCTCTCTCTCTCTCTCTCTCTCCTCCCCTCTCTCTCTCTCTCTCTATATATATATATATGTATAGAAAATTTCAAATGAGAAGTGCTAAAGAATACGAAGTAGAGAAGTGATCTCCACTCAAATGAGAAGATGAGTGGTGGAGATCACTTCTCTACTTCTCATTTTTTCAGCACTTCTCATTTGAACTTAATACTATATATATATATATATATATCATGCGAGAAGCAAACCAATATACCATAATGCGAGAAGAATTATGTCACATCTATATATGTATTAAGAGAAGGTTTTGGCTGACAACATCAATACGAAATTGAGCCATTTCATTAGTCAATTAATTAAAATACATCAATTGATGATGTCATCGTATATCTATTTTTTTTTCTTTCTTTAATACCATATTAATACCTATAAATTCCATTTTTTGTAACTACAAATATATAAAAATTATTTTCCAAAACTCACATACCTAAAATTTCTCATTAATTTATTAATTTTTCTTTTATAATTTACATTTTGTATCCTTAGAATTATTTGATTAAATTACTTTTTACCCCTTAGTTTTTCAATTTTCACTTTACATCCTTATCATATTAACCTAAATAATATATATGAATTAAAACCAATTAAGTTTTTTGTTTTTCTTTTCTATAAATTACACTATTATAATCGTCTTGACGATACCTTCAAAATAAGTATAATGTTGAATATCTTTTTTATTTATTTATATTATTAAATATTAAAAATAGATATAAATTAATTTTTTTACATTTTTTTACAATTCTATTGTTGATACTCTTGAAATTTAAAGATTCCTATTTTTAATCTAACAATTTTTATAGATTATTTATAAATAATGAAAATTTATTTTATTTAAAACCCTATTGTTGATATTCTTAAAATTTAAAAATTCCATCCTTTTAATCTTACTAATTTTATAGATCATTAATAAATAATATTTTTTTTAAAACCCTATAAATCAAAAACACTACATAATTTATTTCTGAATCCCCCCTGTTTTAGAATCATTCACGAAATCCGAATATTTCGACAAAAGAACTATAAATTTTCAATTTCAGATATTTTAACAACTATTAGATGCCTAAAATATTTAATAATAAAGCAAGAGTAATTTTTCCATTTAAATCGTTGATTAATTAGAATTATTTTTACTAAATAAGTATTCTCTACTTACTCAATTTCAAAGAAAACTTTAAATAACGATTGAAACAAAAGTAATTTAAATGTTATATATATAATTTTCTAAATGGCTATGATTAAACTAAATCATTAATATATTTTTATCAACTAAGTCATATTTATATTGTTAATTGGATATTACGTTTGATTTGTGGTGAATTATTTGTGAACTTTATAATGCAAATGTTAATTCTTATTAGAAACTAAAACAATATGTTTAAATTGCCCGTGTATTAGGGGCCATTAATTAGTTAAATCATTAACTAAAAAGGATAAATAGAAAATAGAAAATAATTTTACATGTAAGGATAATTACAATTTTAAATTAAATATACCCTTAAGAATCCCATTATATCTTTTAGATTCATTTAGTTTTTAATTTTAATTAAATTCATAATATTTATTTACCAAGCTCTATATATATTTTTTTCTAAATACATATTTAAACATAAAAAATGTGAACCATATTACTTCTTATATATTTTTAATATTTAATAATAAGATTAAATAAAAAATATTCAACAATGGGCTCATTTCGAAGGTATTAACGAGACGATTATAATGGTATAAATCATAAAAAAACGTAATTTTAATGCATTTATAATTCATAATATATGATTATTTGTGTTATATGATAAGGGTATAAAATAAAACATGAAAAAGTAATAAATTAAAAATAATACATATAACTAATTATAAGGGTGTTAAGTGAAAATTTGAAGATTAAAAACAAAATAAATAGCTAAAAAGTAGGGGATTGAACCCATAATGTAAATTGCGTCCAGATTCATGTTTTGGCGGGAAAATGCAGAAATCGATTCACCAGAAGACGACACGTGTCATGCTAGCTAGTTACTCTTTTATTATATATAGATAAAAATACATAGTTCTACACATATTAATTTTTACCTTTTTTAAGTAATTATATAACAGTTAAATCTTTTCCATCAAATAATTAACAACGGATTGAAAAAGTGCAAGTTGGGACGGATGAAAAACACTGTATTTTTTATTTTGCAGTTCGTTTCTATCAATTCCGTAGCTTATGATTCATTGCTTTTTCATCATCATGATTGTTTTTTGAACGGCATGTTGGTGCAACAAAGTATCATCATCGTGCCATCATGACATCAAGTCACGACGACCGTGATTTACAGCTCATCGTTGTTTTCATTTATAAGGCCATCCGCGGCCATCCCTGTGAGACGTCTGCACCGGCCCCATACCAGCGGTAACACCGCCGAGGTGTGCCGGTATGGGAGCTGTAAGCTCACCCAACGGTGAGTACTTACCGTTCGGCAACACACACACATGTATATACATACAAAAAATATATATATAAACATTATATTTTATTATTTAAATAATACAGATGTATGAACTGTACGGCTGTGGATGAAATGGTAAGGTAATGGTAAGGTGGTGGTGAAAGCGGATGGCCTAATTCACTACTGGATCTCTTTTCGTTTACTCTCTATAATAAACACACGAAAACCAAAACCGCAATATCAAACAAACTAGGTAGTTTACTTTTATTTTATTGTATTGAATTGGTTGACTTTTAGCTTTATTTATTTATACCTGAGTTAATGGATGGTTCGATGAAGATATTGAAATATGGAAGGTTTCAAACACTTTAGCCACCCTCACAAACTCTCTTTCCACAATAGCCTTGAAGATGTTTTACTTGTTTGTACCGGCTGCAAGTTTCCTTGTACCGGCACCCTGGTGTACTCGTGCCGCCCTTGCAACTTCTTCCTCCACGACCAGTGCTTCGATGCACCTCGGTCCATGACCCACCCGGCTCACCCGGCCCACCCGCTCTCCATATTCCCGTCTCCCACGTACCCCTCCGGTTCGTTCATTTGCGGCTCGTGTGACCAAGTCGGTTCGGGCCTTTGCTACTGTTGCTCCATTTGTGAATTTGATCTCCACGTCCGTTGTGCTTATCACGACCCTAAACTTAAATCGAGCTCCAGTACCCCTCCACTAAAACAGATCCAACTGAAATCGCACCCGAAGCACCCAGTGCACCAAGTTCCCAAGCCACCATACTCTGGTGGTCAATGTGTATGTGACGTGTGCGGTAAAAGCTGCGACGCAGATGGCCCGTTGTATCATTGTGACATTTGTGGCTACGATGTGCACTTGGAATGCACGGATTTGGCGGAAACTGTTCGGCGTAAAGATCACGAGCACACGGTTTCGTTACTTCACGTGAATCCGTTCCAGGCGTTTCTATGTGATGTTTGTGGATGGTCGATCGCACAAAACCATTGTATGTATTATTGTTCCTCGGGTTGTGCTTACGGGATGCACGTTAAGTGCGTTACCGCAAAGGTGTCGGTGAAACCTCCCAAGGACAAAATGGCGTATCAGCTTGAGCTGCTCAACCTACAGAATTCGACAAAATTGTACCAAATGTCGATGAATAACCAGATGATGGCTGCAAACGGAATACGGTATGATCGGATTGGTCGATATGATCAGTATGGTCGGTATTATCGTGACTAATTAATAGCAGTGCATCCAATGCAAGCGGTTTGTTAATTTGTCGAATATAAGTCTTGGGTTTCTTAAGCTTGTTTTAATTTACTTGTGTTGTGCATGTTGTTGTCGATCTTTACATTAATTCCGAATAAATTTGATCAAAATGTACTTGCTTTTGTTTTGAGTGAATCGGTTTTCTGGACGTTGTATTTGTAGCATAACTCATTTAACTATACGGGTTGGCGGGACATAAGCAGGTTGACATGCTATAAACAGGTTGGCGGGTCATAAACGGGTTGTCGGATCAAATACATTTTAATTCAAAACTTCAGACACAACCAAAATAAAATTTAATTTATTTATTTCTAAGGCGCTAAATTGAAATTGAAAAATTAATACTCAAAAGCCATAATAAAATATAATATGATAATTGGGTTGACGGGTTAACGGCTTAAATCACAAACCCATATACTAACCCAAACATGACCTGCGAAATAAACGACAATATTTTCGAAAAACACATAAAATTGGTGGTCTCAATAAATCAATTTTTGTAATAAGTGAAATAGAAATAATAGAAAAGTTGAAGAAAGTTTAACAAAAGTTTGATGGAATAATGGAAGCCAATAAATACAAATAAAAATAATAAGAAAATTGGAGAAAAATCCAACAAAAAAAATCTAGAGGGGTGGGTGATCATATAGGGGTGGGTTTAAATGTGAACCACTTTTTGGTTGTGAATGTGAGGACAGCCGAGAGAGCGACATGTGGCGGATGACTAGGCGCCATGTCAGCTTCACGACGGGTGACTAGGCGCGATTCATGGGAGGGCATTGAATTAAAAAGGGGGGACCACACTCAAAGTCGCGACGTGTCGCGCTCTCGGTTGTCCTCACATTCACAACCAAAAAGTGGTTCACATTTGAACTTTCCTCTATATATATATATATAAGATATATATATATATATATGTATTAGGTTCAAATGAGAAGTGCTAAAAAAATGAGAAGTAGAGAAGTGATATCCACCACTCATCCGGTCAATAAATGCATCTTTGACCGGGTCCCCTCCTTTAATAATCTCTACCCTCCCATGAATCGCGTCAATCCCCCGTGATCGTGTCCACCGTAACCGGTCAAAGCCACCTTTATTGACCGGATGAGTGGTGGAGATCATTTCTCTACTTCGTATTTTTTAGCACTTCTCATTTGAACCTTTCTCACATATATATATATATATATATATATATAGGAAGGTTCATGTGAGAAGCATATAAATCTAAGAGAACGTGGGGAGCAATCTCAGTCACTCATCTTCGGTTACGGTGGACGTGATCATGGAAGATTGACGCAATTCAGGGGAGGGTAGAGGTTATTAAAGGGGGGACCGGTCAAAATCATCTTTATTGAGTGGATGAGTAGTTGAGATTGCTTCTCATTCTCTTAAATTGATATGTTTCTGATTTGAACATTTCTCTCACTATATATATATATATATATAGGGGTGGGTTCAAATGTGAACCACTTTTTGGTTGTGAACGTGAGGACAGCCGAGAGCGTGACACGTGGCGGATGATTAGGCTCCACGTCATGTCCACGGCGGATGACTAGGCGCGATTCATGGGAGGGCATTGAATTAAAAGGGGGGACCACACTCAAAGCCGCCACGTGTCGCGCTCTCGGTTGTCCTCACGTTCACAACCAAAAAGTGGTTCACATTTGAACTTTCCTCTATATATATATATATATATATATATATATATAGGGTTAGGTTCAAATGTGAACTTAATTTTGGTTGTGAACCATAATTTTGGTCTGAACTGCCAAGAGAAAGGTAAGATTGAAATTTTCATTCATTTCAAACAAAGGCATAAAATACACCAATATCATTACATTACACCACTGGAAACCTAACAATTATGCCATAAAGCTAACAACTACACCGACAAAAAATACATAGCAAATGCCACCCAGCTAAGAAAACGCAGAAGCTTGCATTTCCTTGCTTGATTTGTAGTGTTTTTCAAAGCAGCTTCAACCTCATTCTTCGACCATAATAAACCAGGGATGATTTGTACTGATCGTGGACACATTGGTCCATCTACCCAACCAAGAAATCTACATCTTGAACCCTATAACAATTTCACAAGAAGAAAATGAGAAAGGAAGGAGATTAAATTACATGCAGATCATATGATGCCAATTCATCGAACAACTTACCTTAATCGAACAACAATATAAGCGACGACCTAGATTTGTGGAGGTCTAGGAAGTTCGTATGATGACAATTGAACCACAATCACAAATCACCATTGGAGGGCTAGAACTCGATGGGTTTAGGGGTTCGAACTCTAGGGTTTTTACCGAAGGGTTAAAGTGTAATTCGATTCAGGATGAGAAATGGGTTTTTTATCTCTTCCAGCTTGGACAATTTTTCCGTTAGCGTGCAGGCACGTGATTACCCATAACGGCCAAAAGTTGACGTCGTAAGGTCGAGGGACCAAAATTGAAACAAAGTGGCAACCTCGGTGACTATCCGTGTAATTAATTCATTTGAGGGACCAAAGTTGAAAAATGATGATAACCACAAAAACCAAAAATATAATTTACTCTATTATTAATTAACCAATTTTTATATTAATACTGGTTTTTCTTAACCAAGAAGCATTCAATGTGTTCAAGATCTTCCTCGTATATGAATTATGAAATAGGACTTGGTCCATTTCGAATCTTCTTTCCATGTGGATGTATTATGCTTGGTAGTTGCTATAATAAATAATTTAGTAAAGCATAAATTATAATTTTGACTAAAACTACAATAACTTTTCTTACTAATGTTTAGTTGACCACAAAAAAATAATTCCATAACTTATGGCTAAATAAAAGAAAATTTTATGAATAATAATTAATCTATTACAAAATAAAAAACCAATATATATATAACAACAAAATTAACTTTATAGAATATTTAAAATAATTCAACATTTCAATATAGTATCTTATAGAACTCAAATTTATAAAACTAAACATAAAAAATAAACTATCTAACCACAAGGGTGGTGGCATACTTACAAAAAAATTAAGGAGATTTAGTGAAATCTCTCATCAACCTAGGTTCGAGTCTATGTACTAGCATTCTGTAGTCAAGCTTAGTATTAGACGGCCATAATTTAATTACAAAATTGTCAAGGATGTCAACAAAGCCTAAATGAACTTACTCTAAGAAAAAAAGGGTCCTATCTAAATTACAATTATATTAATAGATAAATGAAATAGATTGACTTTAAAGTACTACAACGCATTTTCATTCTCAAGTAAGAGCCTCTTCAATACAAAAGCTTTTGATAGTTTTTTGCTTTTCTAATTAGCTATTGGAATGGCTTATTGTCATTGGAGTAGAAATCTTTTTTAAGAAAATGGTTTCTAATTAGTTTTTTGCTTTTCTAATTAGCTATTGAAATAACCAAACTTTAATAAATCAAGCTTTTCTAATCTTTTTGATCAAGTTTTGGTTGCTAGCACTATTCACTCTGAATAACATTAAATGTTGTATTATTCACTTTAAATAATGCATGATTAGGGTGAATATGTCACGTGTATTCACTCTAAAAATGGTTTCCAAGTTTCATCGAATATTCATGTGATATTCATAATCAATTATTATATTTTCATTATTTTTTTAAAGTTTTAATACATTTTCACAATCACATGTGATTGGCTTTATTTATCATAGGATCTATTATATATTGCATATCAAACAATATGTTAACTTTTTATGTATGTATCACATATTATATAAAATGTGAAATTTTTATGTGTCACATGATAATATAGTCTAAATATAGGTGACATGTTATCATATTTGATAATATTTAAATCAAAAAAATCTATGAATGTAAATGTACATAATCACATATGATTAAGAAAAATATTTACAATTAGCTATATATAATTTAGTTATAAAGATATTATCAAATATTTTTAAAAAAATTACAATTTAAAAGTGATAGTTATTCTTTTTTAAAATTCATTTTTTTGTTTATTGTATTTTTTTAGTTAAATTCCTTTTTATTTTTTCGTAAATTGACTGTTTTCTCATATAAACTTGTCCCTGTATATTATTAGCAAAAAATATGTTTCCTACTTTCATTTAAAAAAACGCTAAAAATATATTATTAAATTATTTGTACCAAAAAGTTATCAACAAATTAACTCACTCGTTCCATTAAAATTTAATTTTTCCCTTTAAATAAGGGGAATTATAAATGGACCTCCTTGCTAAATCAATGGGTTATTTATGTGAGTATGCATACATTTATGTGAGAGGGAGAAGAGTCAAAGAGGGTCCAATTAACAACACCCTTAAATATCCATACGAAATATTTGAATGGAAACCCTCTTGTTATACATAACTTCTTGTGTTCTTGTGGGTTGACTTCAAAGCTAGCTTGAAGGGTACATGTAGTCATGTATTGAAATTCCAAAGCATCATTGTTTTACGTACATGTAGAGGTGGGCAAAAATCGGGCCGGGCCGGGCTTTGACCGGGCTCGGGCCGGGCCGGGCCGGGCTTTGACCGGGCTTTGAAAAGACCGGGCTTTTCGGGCCTTTGTTTGACCGGGTTTTTTCCAACTTAAAAAACACTAAATTATTTTATAATTTCAATAATAATGATAATATACGATATAAACTAGATTTATTTTATAGTTCTAAAGTCTAAACTATATAAAACAAATAAAAAAATAGATTTATTTTCGGGCCGGGCCGGGCTTTTCATCGGGCCGGGCCCGGACTTTTTTTCGGGCTCGGGCCGGGCCGGGCTTTTTGCCCATCTCTACGTACATGTGCTTTGCTCAAAATTCTCATTTTCATCTTTATACTTTATAGTTAAGTTAATTATTTCCTCTTATCACATATTATATTTATATAAATAAAAATACATGGTTCCACAAGTATTAAATTTTTATCTTTTTTTAAGTAATTATATAGCAGTTAAATCTTTTCCGTCTCATAATTAACAATGGTCTGAAAAAGTGCAAGTTGGAACGGATGGAAAACACTGTATTTTTTATTTTGCAGCTCGTTTTTATTATTCTCGTAGCTTATGATTCATTGTTTTTTCGTGTTCGTGATTTACAACTCATTGTTGTTTTCGTTTATAATTCACTGTTGGATCTCTTTTCGTTTACTCTCTTTATAAAACACAAAAACCAAAACCGCAATTTCAAACAAACTAGGTAGTTTATTTTTATTTTATTTTATTAATTGGTTGACTTTTAGCCTTATTTATACCTTAAGTAATGACACAATGAAAATATTGAAATATGGAGGGTTTAAAACACTTTAGCCACCCTCACAAACTCTCTTTCCACCAAAGCCTTGAAGATGCACAACTTGTTTGTACCGGCTGCAAGTTTCCTTGTACCGGCACCCCGGTGTACTCGTGCCGCCCTTGCAACTTCTTCCTCCACGACCAGTGCTTCGATGCACCTCGGTCCATGACCCACCCGGCTCATCCGGCTCACCCGCTCTCCTTATTCCCGTCTCCCACGTACCCCTCCGGTTCGTTCATCTGCGGCTCGTGCGACCAAATAGGTTCTGGCCTTTGCTATTGTTGCTCCGTTTGTGAATTTGATCTCCACGTCCGTTGTGCATATCACGACCCTAAACTTAACTCAAGCTCCAGTACCCCTCCACAAAAACAGATCCAACTGAAATCACACCCGAACCACCCGGTGCACCAAGTTCCCAAGCCACCTTACACTGGTGGTCTATGTACATGTGACGTGTGCGGTACCAGCTGTGACCCAGATGGCCCGTTGTACCATTGTGGTATTTGCGGCTACGATGTGCACTTGGAATGCACGGATTTGGCAGAAACGGTTCGGCGGAAAGATCACAAGCACACAATTTCGTTACTTCATGTGAATCCATACGAGGTGTTTGAATGTGACGTATGTAGAGAGGGGATCGCGCAAAACCATTGTATGTATTATTGTTCGTCGGGTTGTGATTACGGGGTGCACGTTAAGTGCGTTGCTGCAAAGGTGTCCGTGAAACCCCCAATGGATGAAATGGCGTATGAGGTTGAGATGCTCAACCTACAGAATTCAACGAAATTGTACCAAATGGCGATGAATAACCAGATGATGGCCGCAAGCGGAATACGGTATGATCGGATTGGTCGGTATGATCAATATGGTCGGTATTATCGTGACTAATAGCATTGCATGCATGAAAGCGCGCGGTTTGTTTCACGAGGGTGTCGAATATAAGTATTGGTTTTCTTAAGCTTGTCTTAATTTACTTGTGTGACGTTACATGTTTGTTGTTGTCGATCTTTACATTCCGAATAAATTTGATCATAATGTACTTGCTTTTGTTTTGAGTGAATCGGTTTTCTGGACATTGTATTTGCAGCATCGTTGTACTTGTAAAAAATAAATCTTCTAAATCGTTAAAGGGTGCATTTGGTTGTAGAAAATTTTCTGGTTTACCACATGTCTATATGGTTCTGCTGATGATTTCTATGGCTAATTCTCTTGTAATATCCAACCCAATTAATGAGAAACAATATTAAAGATACAAATGAACCAAAAAATAATGAATGAAGATGGTACCAGGCCAAAATAGAGAATTGGATTTTCATATATGCAAATCGGTTCGGGTCTCTGCTTTTGTTGCTCCATTTACGAATTTGATCTCCACATCCACTGTGCTAATCACGACCCCAAACTTAAATCAGGCTCCACCCGAACACCCAGTGCACCACGTCCCCAAGCCACGGGACCCCGGTGGTCAATGCTCGTGTAGTCATGTGACATGTGCGGCACCGACTGCGACCCAGACGGTCCGTTGTACCGTTGCGATGTCTGCGACTATGATGTGGACTTGGAATGCATGGATCTGACGGAAACGGTCCAGCGGGAAGATCACGAGCACACGGTTTCGTTGCTTCACGTGAATCCGTTCGAGGCGTTTCGGTGTGATGTTTGTCAAGGTGGGATTGCGCAAAAGCATTGTATGTATGTATTGTTCATCGGGTTGTGATTATGGGATGCACGTTAAGTGCGTTACCGCAAAGGTGGCATCGACGAGCGAAATTGCGTTTCAGGTGGAGATGTTCAAACTACAGAATAAGATGAAATTGAGCCAAATCGCGTATGATACGAACCTAATGGCCACAAGTGGATTTTATCGCAATCGTTACTATCGTTACTAATAGTTGGGCGTGTAAGCGGTTTTACAACGAGTGTCGAAAATTGGTGGTGTGACATTGCATGTTTGTTGTCAATCTTTACATTCCAACTAAGTTCAAATTAATGTACTTGTCAATGAATTGGTTTTCTATATATTCTGTTTGCAGTAACCTTGTACTTGTTAAACCTAAAGCTTTTTAGTATTCGAAATGGAATAACACATCAAATGCAACAAAGTTTACGATAAGGCCATACACCAAACGATAAGCGGTTATCTGGTCATATACCTTATACGTTGAGCATGATAATCTTAGAATCCATTTGTTTTGTAGGAATGAAAAGAAATGTATTGGATTTCATGTAAAAATATGGATTTAGAAGGATTTCAAATCATATTGTATGTTTTTAACATATTTTAAAACATTATTATATTAAATTCTAAGAAACCCCTTGAAATCCTAGCCACACCCTTAGGAATTCACATATTTCAAAGAAATCCCGAGATTTCAAATCCAGACAATCTTGCAAACCAAACATACAATTGAAACGGATTCGAAATCCAAATCCATTCCATTCCTACAAAACTTTGTTACTTATTCCTTCCCTAAATAAGAAATAAACAAAACTTTGTTACATTTTAACTATGGTAACAACTTTAAAACAAAAATGCAAGTAAGATACCACTACGCAATCGATAAAATCTATTGCATCTTTCAATTTGAACACATCCATTCTGTAAAAACAAACATGTAAACTTGCCTTTCCTAAAGAAAACAGTGCGCACACACAGTAAAAAAGTCCAATGCTCATGAACTTGGATTAAGATTCTAGTTCTACGGTAAGAGACCTACTATCCACATCCGTCACACTAATAACTCGAATACCTTTTTCTTACTTTGCTTCCTCCGACCCACTGGCAGCAGATCCGACACCCGGCCCTCCATGACCATCCTTACCACCGCCATCGGCACCACCAGCATCCTGCATGCTGTTGCCACCTCTCCAGACATCACCAGGGTTGAGGTTGTCGGCAGCACACCAGGGCCGCCTCTGATGTTGACCTCGCCATGCATAGGGCCGCCAGACCTGCCGCCCATCATGGCTTGCGGGCTGTTGAACTGCATAGCGGCCATTTGTGGTGGAAAACCAGAAGGTTGTTGGGCCATGACAGATTGAGGATGCTGCTGCATATAAAATCCTCCTTGCTGTTGCATCCCTGGATGTGGAACTGGGGCCATCTGTATATAATGAGAAAAGACATGAATTATTATTATTATTATTATTTTTTTGTGTGTTTTTACATTTTTAACTTTAGATTTTACACTTTTTATAGATTTATCCAATCACTCCTATAATGATAACCTATATGATTCTTCTTCTAATATGAGTGTAGATCTTTTAATATCATTATTTATTGAATAATAAATAGAAAACATATATACATGTGCGTAATTAATTCTATATAAGACATAAAAATTTATAACTTCATGCCACGCCTTGAAAAAGACTGTGTCCTTGCCTGGCGTGTAAGGATTGAGGCTTGACCTTACGCCATTTTGAACCTTGCGAAAGAGTCACCACCCTAGTTTAGCTTACCACATAAGATTATCAGTCATCAAAATAGCATAGTGTAAGCATCTCTTACCCGGTAAATCCTAATGGGGTAAAACCGTAAAATTCAGCTCTCTCACTTTTTGGGTATGATTCTCGGTTTGCAGAATGGCACAAGGCGCAGATTACCACACCCTATCCGAGTAAGTGGTTAATTTACTTTGCCAGGTGACCAAAGAGGCATGGCAAGGACCGCCAATTTTACCTGGTGGTGAGGGTGGTAACTTTACCCAGTAAGATAATTGCCTACTAATCTACTATGCCATTTTGAGAGTGAATGGTAAGGTAAGTGAAAGTGGTGACTCTTACCAGTAAGCAATTGGTACGATGCCCCTAATAATGTGGGTAAAAATCATCACCTCTGATCGGGTTAGCATCTCTTACCCGGTAAGAGGCAGTAAATGTTCAATAAATAGCCACTAAATGTTCATAGATGATAGACAGGACCTGAGATGAGATTGCGGCTGCTGGTGCTTGTGCTGGTGTCGGTGTTGGTGGTTGAGCATCGGCAATGGCTGCTAGATACATCAAATTCTTTTGGAGTAGAGCTTGGTACCTATAACATACAACCAGTCTCATTTAATGAAATTCAAAATACAATTGATGTCCTTATCATCAATGTGATTGTAGAGTTGGATACTCACTGGGCACATTCAGCAAGCTTCCCAAGGTTCTGGTTGTTCATTATTGCTAAAATTAATTGCTTGTTCTCATCAAGGAACTGCAATATCCATTTAAATCCACACAAACTATCAGCACATTATTTATAAGCAAGGACAACAAGTAACCAAACCAAACGGAACCAGCATATACCACCTGAGGTGGGGTCTACGAAGGGTATGTATACAGACCTAACATCTACCCTGAAGAGTAGAGGGGCAGTTTCCACAAAAACAAAACCAGCTTGTGAAATTTGTATCAAAGAGAGAAACACGAATATTATGAAAATTTGAAAAGCTGGTTAAACAGAAAGCAGTAACACACGAAAAAATCAGATAGCATAACCAATTTAAGAAAACTACACACCCTACTTCCTATCTACACTAGCTACAGGTCCTCACCCCCTAGTCTGCTCCTATCATATAATATATCATGTCTATGGAAATGCCTAAATCCACCGCTCTCAAGAGTAAAGAACAATAAGTACAGAACATCAAAGATGACAGTATGATGATCTCACATAAGAAGGCACAACATTTGGTGGATGATCATAAAACTAGTTGGTATAAATGAATTCATTCTAATGAATTCATTGCTCTTAGAATGTTGGAATATGTTTTAGAAACATCGGATGAATATGTAACTTTGGATGTTAGTTCCATTCAAGAGGGTTGGGCTAAGGTTCAATAGTCCATTGCACATTGCCCAGTTGACATAGTTGAGTTTCGATTCTTCTCATTGATTAAATGGTTATTTCAGGGCCTTCCTTTGCTTCATCAATTATAGAGGCTATCTTCCATATTTTGTTATTTGGGTTAATTCCTCTGGTAGGTAGAGAAAATGTAAGAAAATATGGAACATCTAGTGCTTTGTTTCAATTTGAAATTGGAGACCGACAAAATGTGAAGTAGGTCAAATGTTAAAAATCAACTTACTTGTCAATCGTGTATTTGTCAACTAATTAAAGAGGTTTCTCCAAGGTAGTCAATAAGCTAATAAAACATGGATGGGTTGACATGGAGCCACCACTGTGTCATGCACCCATCTAGAGGCCCAAGCCTGTTTAAAGTGATATTCTAGAATAGTTAAGAAGGGGTATTTGGGGTACTTCTTAGAATAATTTTAGTGTAAATAGGGAGGATGCAGGGAGTGTGAAGCATGCAGAAAACTGTCTATGACTTTGTTTAGGAGAGATTAGCCTCTCGAATAGCTAGAAAACCATTTTGTTCCTGTTAATTGAAGCATTCCTAGTTGTTCTAAACAATCTATCTTCTATTTCCATGATTGACTCGGTCTGGTTCATAACAAATTGCATCTCCAAAACAATCAACATGTGCCATTGTTCCTCGTGCATGAATTGGTATCTTGAAGAAAGCGGGATTGTCACACTTGCAAGACAGCTACCAGTTGTTAATTCATGTAGAATAGGAATCAATGTGGGATGAAAGATCACATGCATTAGCAAGCAATTCTACAAATAAATTATAATAAAGGTTGGAATGATAATAAGGGAATTTGACTGTTAGACATTTCGTTGGGATTGTATGGTAGAGTAAGGGGAGGATGGGAGAATATCAGTTTTGTATTCGATTGGCGTGAGCCTGTGCAAAACTCAGCTTCTCGAATTTTAAATCTGAGGAGCCGTTTACCAAATGCTAATCATGTAAGCGCTTGCCGGGTCACTTGCCTTACCTGGCAAACATGGAAAAAACCAACCATCTTACCTAGGTCGTGCTTAGCGGATAAGGTTATTGCCTACTATGCCATTTGAAGGGCCAATAATCCTACACAGTAAGGTAAGTGAGAGTGATGACTCTTATAGATAAGAGTTCGGTAAACGGTCCCTTGGTAAAAATTCTCCAAGTTGTTGTACTACAACAACCTCCTGCCTCCCCTCCGATCAACCAAGATGGGCATACCGTCGGTGACACACTTCCTTTCGCTCAATCAAACTCAGTGATCTTTCGTAACTCATGGTTTTGGTTCTTGTTTCAAAAAGCCAAATTTAACACAAGGTGAAAACCCCTAGAAACAGATTATCAATTGTTTCTAGTTATTAAGAAGCAAATGTTTGATGGATTTAAGATATGGTTGAATGTTTGAACGTTTAATGCTTCTATATATATATATATATATATATATATATGAGGTATGTATGTATGTATTAACAGAAATATGATTCTGGTTGTGCGGTATGAATTCAAAATTTTCATACCAATTGACCAAATCTAATCTAAATATCGGTATTATTCAAATCAAAAGTTAAATCAAACAAAATCCAATTCGTATTAAAAAGTTCAAATGAAACCGAATAAACCAATAAACACGAAAACCAAACTCACGAAGACCCCAACCTACTGTGTATCATCTTCCTCTAGAGCAAACATGTTAGAAATATCACTTGCCAAATTATAGCGATCTGACAAAAGTGTATAAATTAGTAGATGATACATGTAAACACCGGTACTTATAAGTTCAATAAGAAGTTTTCTATCCATATTCCATACCCCCTTATAGAGGGTATGGATAGGTGTATGTGAGTGTACAGGTGGGACCCAGTCTAGAGGGGGTATGGACTTATATGAGTGCAGAGAAGATAGGAGAGGGTATAGATGGCAACACCCTATAATAATTAGATGTTGTCCAAACATGTGGGACACAATTCTTGTTAAAATCTACTATGTGAAACATAAACCCTCTTCTAAGGACAATTTATTAATTCTTCTAATAGGTGCCACATAATTCCCTGTAAGTTGTTAACTTCACAAAGCTTCGACATCTTGGAGAATTACAGTATCCACCAGAAAGACAAGTGCAAGTTTTAAGACACCATTGTTCCAAAACCGCACTGATAAAAGCATAGTCAAGCCAAAGGTAGCCACAATGAATAACAAAAACTCAATCTCTCGTATGCTAATGCGAGATTACATGTTCTGTGATATCAACAAGGGGCCAAATATAACTATCTTAAATTCTTAGCATTTAACCTTCAGCTAACAATCATCTATACACCATGAAATATAGTCGTTACTCTTGGTCAACAACAAACAAGCATAAGGGTGCGTTTGGTGCACTGGACAGGGTGGGACAGGACAGAACAGGACAGTCCTGTCATGCGTTTGGCGCGCCCCAACCTTGGACTAAGTAGAACACAGTAGCACAAGACATGGGACAAGTGTGTCCACCCCCTTACCCATGGAACTAAGTGGAACAAGGAACTTAATGACCAAAATACCCCTAAAATAAGAAACCTAATTAAATATCCCTTCTTTTTTCTTCAACCGCTTTCTCCCAAACTCCATCTCCTCTTCGATTTCACGACCTCGGATCTACCTCCCTCTCCGTCGATGTCCGGCGACCTGCGGCTGTTACCTCCGGCGACCTCCGCCTCCCTCTACGGCGATGTCCGGCGACCTGTGGCTGCTACCTCCGGCGACCTTCGCCTCCCTCTCCGATGACGTCCGGCGACCTACAGCTGCTACCTCCGGCGACGTCCGACGTCCGGCGGCCTCCGCCTCCCTCTCCGGCGATGTCCGGCGACTTGCGGCTGCTACCTCCGGCGACGTCCGACGCCCGGCGACCTCCGCCTCCCTCTCCGGCGATGTCCGGCGACTTGCGGCTGCTACCTCCGGCGACGTCCGACGTCCGGCGGCCTCCGCCTCCCTCTCCGGCGATGTCCGGCGACTTGCGGCTGCTACCTCCGGCGACGTCCGACGTCCGGCGGCCTCCGCCTCCCTCTCCGGCGATGTCCGGCGACTTGCGGCTGCTACCTCCGGCGACATCCGACGCCCGGCGGCCTCCGCCTCCTTCTCCGGCGATGTCCGAGGACCTGTAACTGCTACTTCCGGCGACAACTTATAGACTTTATCAATAAAACAGTATTATAAGGTTTTAAATTCTTTGTTATTATACATTAAATTGATTATTTATTAATAAAACAGTACACAGCTCATCAGGGGTAAACTGGTCATTTTAACATGTTCTGGCTTGTCCTGTCCTATGTTGTTCTAGCTTACCAAACGCTGGACACCTGTCCAGTCCTGTTCTGTCCTGTCCTGTCCTGTTCTGTCCTGTCCTGTCCCGTCTGCGTACCAAACGCACCCTAAGGGAACCCGTATCAAATAATATACGACTATCATAAAATCTAACCTTCATCTTAGAGTCATCTATTGCACCATGAAATCAAGGATGTTTCTATGCTCTTCATCTAAGAATAGCAAATCAAATATCAATGGACTAGTATCATGGGGAACTTCTTTCCATTAAAAGGGTGACTGATTTTTGCTTAATGGGTTTAATATTGATCAGCTATATAGAGGTGTTTGATTACAGCTTAGTCAATAGTTCCTTTACCAATAAGCCGAAACTTATACCATAATTACCTTTTGCCATACTGCCACTCTCTTCAGCCAAAATCAGATTCGTTGCTCTTTTCAACCATCACTACCCCTTCTCTCCTCCTCGGCTCCTCCAACTCCGTCACTGCTCTTCTGTTGCAAATCAAGCTGGCCGTATTGTTTGGGTTAGATAATCCAACTAGCTTTGCCTTCTTGCCGTCTTCTACCCTCAACTGTAGTAACCATGCTTTGACTTGTTGCTTATGTGTTGGATTTACACAGACTCTTGTCTTAGCTTGTTGCTTATATGTAATTCTCTACTTATGTGTTGAGATTCTGTTTCATGCTTTTGTTTTACACTTAATTATTTGTTTGTGTTTTTTCTATATTTCTTTCTATCCCACGCTCCCGTTTAATAAACTGGGCCTTCTTGGTCATGTGATGAATTAGCATCAATTGTTACATATATACATCATTTTGAAGTAGGCTTGTACAGATATATATATATATATACACACACACACACACACAACAAATTGGTTACTTTATTGGCTTTTGTTTTTAACATGTTGACAATCTTGATTAATGTCTTCTCTTTTATACATAAAATTCCAACATTTTGAAAACAAAGACCACTAAAGAAACCAATTTGTGGCATAAACCTCTTTCACAAGCTTTCAATATCATTTATATATGTAGCAATAGATGTTTACAAATCACATAAGCAACACGGCTCAATATGGAACTCAGATTAAAAACAAATGTATAATAGGAAGCAAACAAACAATAAATTGTCAAACAAAAGCGAGAATCAAAAACCCAACACATAAGCAAATTAACATAAGTAGCTAGGAAAAATAAGAGCGTGTGCATGGATGGAAACCCAACAGATAAATAGCAAGGCAACACATAGAGTTGGATCAGAATACTGAATCCCAACACAAAATATTACGACTAACAGCACTGCCAAATGCCAATGCCATATGTGCTCACAAGATCATTTATCCACACTACAGATCTTTAATACGATTAAAGGTTCTCTTCTCCTCAAAGGTCCACCTCACAACTCTCAACGACACCTCCATGTGCCTTCTCCAAATTCATGAGTACCATATATAGTTATATGTGTGTGTGTGTGTCTTCTTATGGGATGGCTAATCAAAATCTCCCAGGCATGATAAGGAATGCCCACGTTTACCCTCATAACTTAATAGTGTGAATGTGATTATTTAAGCTCAATATCTCTAAAATTAACATATTTTAGATGTATCTTTTTTTCTTGAAGATCAAGACTAACTTGGAGCAACATACTCTTACTATGTTCATCAAATATTTATTTGTGGCATTTGGTAAAATCAAGCACTGTTAAGTCCTCACTCCTCAGAAATCTAACAATCAGTGGGCAACACCTAATCCAGTTCGGATAAAGCCCAAATTCGAAGCCATCTTTGGCATCCAAATAACTACACTAATAGAGTCCATTACTTGAGTTTAGTATTGTAGTCATATCATCTCTAACTCCAGCCATGCCAAAATCATGAGAAAATAGTCTACATACTAGAAGGATTATCCAGATCCTTTGAGATAAAGATATGAACACAATGACCAAACAATGTAGCTCTACATTCAAGCTATCTAGTTGATAAAAGAACAAGTAGGAATCTATTTGAGCTATATGACAACAGCAAACTACAGATGAAGAGGGATATAGTACTATTCCCCTCCCCATATCATGTCAATGATTTTATCTCCAAGACCAAATTCAAAGTTATTCCCAAGACAAGTCCAGGCACCTTTAAAATGCAAATACCTACCACCAACAGCAACAAGCATCAATGCTAATAGACAACATGGTGACAATACCATAACCTTCTTTAAGCTCAACAGGTTGTACTCATGCTCTTCAATTCCATCCTTGTTTAGTTTGATTTGATTAGAACCCTAACCCTAGTTGTTTTATCCCTTTGTTAACCAACTCGTTCATTAATCATTCCTATGGTATATTTCACCTCTAGCTTCTATCACCGTCTCCAGTTCTATCATTATCTAATAATTCTCCACTCATCTACGCACTTATAGCATTCCTTTTTCCTCACTGCGTACAAGCTTCATACAATCACGGTATTGAATACACCATATCTGTAACACCCCACCTACCACGACACAATATTGTCCGCTTTGCCCTACTGGCTTACAGCTAGCTTTATTTCTAGCGACCTAGTGAGGACTTCCCAAGGGTCACCCATCTGATACTAATCCCTCCCAACTAACCACAGAGTTCCAAGAACTTGTTGGCCCCAAAATGCGTTGTTGTCTTGGGAGGCCAAGGTTTACTTATGAACCCACCGTCTCTCCTATACATATATATATATATATATGTTCACCAACAAATAACAACTACACCTACTTCCTAAATCAGAAATGCAAATTCCTAACTAGTTTTCAATGGTGAACAACATATATAAATTTGTCAACTTCAAAATTTAGAAATAAATTCAATTAAGAGGTTGATTAAAATCATCATTAAAGAGAAAAGAAAAAAAGAAAAAACCTTTTGGATCTGGTCGGTTGTGATGTTTGATGGAGGAAATGAAGAAGACATCATCGGATTCGGAATCATCGGCTGCTTCATCTCTTTCTTTCTGCTTCCCTTCTCGAAACCAAAAACTTATTTCTTCTGCAAACTGTTTATCGATCAATAAACCTAGAAACCAAGTAACGGTAACGGTGACGGTGACGGTGACGTTGACGATGACGGGGTTAGGTAATCTCTAAACGTTACTTTTTTCTTTTTTCGGTAATTACTACGATTTTGATGGTTATACCAAAAAGGAAGAGTAATTACCAAAAAGGAAGAGTAAACTACGATTTTCGTCCCTGTGGTTTGATGAAATCGTCCCTGTGGTTTGATGGTTATAACTATTTGCGTCCCTGTGGTTTTAAAATTGCTTTTTTCGTCCTTGTGGTTTCAATTTGTTTCCATTTTTGTCCCTGCCTCTAACTTTGTTAACAAAAGAGACTAAAATGTCAAAAAACTTTTTTTTATGAAAAGTTACATATTCCGTCCTTGTAGTTTGTAAAGTTATAAAACTTATCTTTAAATTTCAAAAAAATTAAAACTTATATATTGGTTTTTTCTTTTTTTCTTTTTTATTATTTGTCTATTGTATTTCTATATTATATGTTATATAATTTTTTTTAAAAACTATATATACACATATGTAGCATATATATGTGTGTTTTCTTTTTCTTTTTTTTCTTTTTTAGTTTTTTATTATTCTTTATTATATTTTTATACTATATATATACAAAATTATACATATATGTATCTTGTTTTTAAATTAAATATTAAATATTAAAATTAATTAATAAAAAATAAAGTATAAATAAGTATACGAATTAGTGTGAGTAAAATGTATTAAACAAAAACAACCGGTTGGTATAAAATAAAACTATTTTTTTAACGAGTAATATTAAACTTTTCAAATGATAATTTAAAATAAGTAAAAAACAAGAGTTTACTTATTTTAAATTCGTTTTACTCACACTAATTAATAAAAATCTTACTTTTTTTTAATAAGTTTTATTTATACTTATAAATAAAAGTTAATAGTTTTACTTATTTTTATATAGTAATAAAAATCTCAAGAGTAATATTAAACTTTTCAAATGATTATTTTAAAATAAGTAAAAATTAATAGTTTTTTGACGGAATATGTAACTTTTCATAAAAGGTAACTTTTCATATAATAAATATAGAAATATAATAAATAAGTTTTAAATTAAAAAAAAATATATATATATATATATATATAATGTTTTATATATAGTATAGAAATATAATAAAGAACATTAAAAAAACTAAAGAGGGAAAAAATAATTTCAATTAAAAAAGAGCACACACTTATATATGTTGTATATGTGTATAGAGAAAGATTCAAACAAGAACAAAATTAATTTGCAAGAATAAAGGAACAATTATGGATCACATATGATGTGGGTCCCACATAATAAAAAAATCATATATGATCCCACTAAATCATGTATGATTTTTTATTATGTGGGACCCACATGGGCCCACATCAATGTTTGGCTCAAAATGGGTTCCTTTGTTCTTGCAAATAACTTTGTTCTTGTATGAACCTCCCTCTATGTGTATATATATATATATAGTCTTTGAAAATTGTGTATAACATATAATATAGAAATATAATAAATAAATAATAAAAAAGAAAAAACCAATATATAAGTTTTAAATTTTTTGAAATTTAAGGATAAATTTTATAACTCTACAAATCACAAGGATTGAATATGTAACTTTTCAAAAAAAAAAGTTTTTTGACATTTTAATCCTTTTTAACCTCTTTTATTATCAGAGTTAAAGGTAAGGACGAAAATAGAAACAAACTAAAACCACAGGGACGAAAAAAGCAATTTTGAAACCACAGGGATGAAAATAGTTATAACTATCAAACCACGGGGACGAAAATCGTAGTTTACTCTTGTTTCTAAGAGTATCTCCAACAGCTTTGTTAAAGTTTTTCTAAAATAGATGATAAATAGTGAAAATTTCTAAAAGTATTTTTTTTCATCTCCAATAGCATTGCTATTTTAGAGAAAGTATCAGTACATTATATTATTAAAATATTCTATAATTTATCATTCCAATGTATTTTAAAAAAAGAACTAAATATATATTGATAAAGATTCAATTTCATTGGTTGGATTGAATAAAAAATAGTTTCTCTCTCCTCATATAGAGATTTTAGAGAAATATCTAAATTTAGAGAAAACTCAACTTTTTTCTATTTTAGCAATCACTTTAGCAATGCTGTTGGAGCATTTTAGAAGGAAAAAACACCATTTTTTCTAGTTTAGCAATGCTGGTGGAAATGCTCTAACACTTTTGGTTTCTATATTTCTTTGAAATTACAAAATGGTCATTGTGGTATGTGAAAACGATCGGATTTGGTCCTTATCCCTAATGACCATTCAAGAATGCCGTTAGATGATGAGGGACAATTTCGTCTTTCAAAAGTATTTTATGTTATTGTCACTTATTCTATTAAAAATAGATAATCCTTTTGTTAAGATAACTCTCGAGGCATAGGCATAGACGAAGAAAGCAGAAGCATAAGGGTTGGTCAACAACCAACCATAGCTAGGGGTGTAAATAAGTTGAGTCGAGTCGAGCTCAAAAAATAATGTTGGGCTCGAGCTCGAGCTCAAATATTGTTTGAGTTATCAGGCTCGAGCTCGAAGCTCGTTTATGGGTGAACTCACGATCAATTATGAACATGAGGACGAATCTCAGTCATCCATCCGGTCAATAAAGACGGCTTTGACCGAGTTCCCTCCTTTAATAATCTCTACCTTCCCATGAATCGCGTCAATCCTTTGTGATCACGTCCACCATAACCGAAGATGAGTGGTTGAGATTGTTCCTCACGTTTTCTTAAATTGATATGCTTCTCGCATGAACCTTCCTGTATATATATATATATATATATATATATATATATATATATATATAGAGAGAGAGAGAGAGAGAGAGAGAAAAAGTTCAAATGTGAACTCAATTTTGGTTGTGAACATGAGGACGAATCTCAACCACTCATCCGGTCAATAAATGCGGCTTTGACCGGGTTCCCTCCTTTAATAATCTCCACCCTCCCATGAATCGCGTCAACACTCCATGATCGCGTCCACCGTAACCGAAGATGTGTGGCTGAGATTTGTCCTCACGTTCATTAAAAACTAACCTGTTAGATTTTCTAAACTTATCTATAATATACTTATTATATATCTACCTCAACAAAAATATATTTGCCAATGTAAAAATCAAACAATTGATATTCAAAAAAAATCTACAGAGTGTTATAAACTTATAATTAATGATAACTAATAAACAAAAAAAAACAACAATAAATAAAGTGAGGGTTGCGACAGCCTTGAGGCTATTAATTGGTTGCAAAATGCAGTGTGGTGTATGTATTCTTTTTGTAGCCCATCTTATAATAATAAAACTATATTAAAATTAAGAAAGTGAGGGTTTGCAACTGCTAACCCTTGTGATCACTTATCTCCGCCCCTGTCCGTGAACGGTTCGTTTAAGAGTCTATGAACGAACACAAACGAACACGAACATCTTCATGTGCTAAATGAACAAAGACGAACATAATTTTTCTTTTGGTTAAGTGTTCGTGTTCGCTTAAACTTAAATAAACAAACATGAACATGTCCGTTCGGTTCGTTTACACCCTACCCATCGTATTGCATGAATACACATCTATTATATATGCATATATATGTTGCAGGTGTGGACATGTGGTAGTGTCAAAGCGAGAGAAAAAGGAATATATATCAAAAGAAGATAAGAGGGAACAAGTGTCATCAAACGATTGGTCTTCTACAAATTATGTTTAAGTAATAGATGTAATGATTATGTTGCCTCAATTATCAGATGTTATTTCAATAGTATTAGAGGATCTCCAATGCTAGCTTCTTACAAGCAAAAAGTGCAATGGGTTGTAAGAACTACCGTTGTGGAGAGTTCTTATAAGAACCCATTTGCTTCTAGGTTCTTAAATAAGAACCTTGGTTCTTACCTTGATCTTTGGTATGAAGTGACATGTTACTAGTTTTCATTTTTTTCTCTTAACTTTATAATTATTAAAATTATGTGTTTAAAAAATGCATGGGGCCCACAAAAAGAGGTTCTTGTAAGAACTACAAGAACTACTATTGTGACATTTTTTATGAGTTCTTGTTTTAATTAGGTGGAAATGAGGTGGCAATGAAAAGTGTAAAAAGGAGGTTCTTATAAGAACCTCCATTGGAGATGCTCTTAGGTTTCAAGTGTCATCAAACGATTGGTCAGTCAATAAAGGCCAGCATCCGATCAAAATCCCCCAAATCGAAACCGGATGTTCTTAAAATGAAGGAGCGAATCGAAATTAGTTACATCGGTTCTTTATATTTAGAAAATAGCCTTAGCATTGAGGGTTTCGATTTGAGTACCTGATGTCTATTTTTTTATATAATTTTATCATTCATACTAAATGTTAATATATTAGAGTCGTAATGTAAATACAATAAGTACTACAAACGGGAATATTAATCCAATACAAACTAAATACTAATAAATAGTACAAAGGTGCTTACAAAACAAATGAATGTTCACGATGCTTTCAAAACAAATAAATAGTACAAACTATGCTTTCCAGAACACTTTGCGTAATTTATTAGTTGATGTCAACAAAATTTTCTAAATAAATAAAATAACTTTATTGAAAAATTACCTAGTTCCCGTCAGTTCTGGGCATCCAGCAGGACCGAGTACCCGCACTCATAATCGATCCCGATGGGTACCCGGTGTTTAACGGTTTCAAAAAATGAGAGCCGGAACCAAAGACAGTTTCGATCGGTTTCATATTTTAAGAACTGGAACTAATTATATCGGTTTTGGAGTGATTCCACTTCCAAAGATGAGATACCTGCTTTCGATGCTCATGCCTAAATCCAGATTCTCAGCATGTCATGTCTAATTTACTCTAATAGCAATTAAATAATAAAAATTAATAAATGTAAAATATATATATATATATATATATATATCTCACTTAGTCACATTTATTTACAAGTTTACCTTATTTGTGGCTTATATAAATTTAGAGAAAAAACAACTATATATGTTTCCTCAATGATAATAGTTTGTTACTTTGTTTACATTAAGTATAAGTTATTATAAATAGTTAACATCGAGTTATACTAAAACAAGAGTATATGAAACAAAATAATACTATACATTACTATAAAACAAAAAGAAATTAAAAGACAAAAAAGTATGAGATAATAAAATCATTAAATAGAGCTAGATTAGAGGTACATTAATTTATGGTAAGTGATAGTGATACATTCCCACCTTATTTATTTCATGAAAGGAATTTTAATTTTCTTAACTTTACTTTATATAGTTTATTTTTTATCATATATATCGATATCAATATTTACTTTTATATTTCCATAACACGACTTAACAAAATCACATTAAATGGAAAACAAATAGCATAATTCATTCTACAATCCCAATTTTAATATTAAGTTTATCAAAACTAACAACTCTATAGATAGCTATATATACACATACACATATTACATATATAGGTTTAGATTTAAGGAAAAACTTTAAATAAACGAAAACTGAAAAACATTCTCGTAGCCCTCCATCTGGACAGTATACACTTATGCATACGGATAATTTTGTAATATGCATACTTGCATAATGCACTCATGCATAAAAACCCAAAAATAATTCAAATTATTCATATGAATAAGTGTATACGGTCCAGACGCATTTATCTACTTTACAATTTTTAACCAAACACTATATATATATATATAGAGAGAGAGAGAGAGAGAGAGAGAAAAGGTTCATGCGAGAAACATAATTTTTTTAAGAAAACGCGAGGAGATTCTCAACCACTCATCCATTCAATAAAGGCGGCTTTGACCGGGTCACCCTTCTTTAATCATCTCCACCCTCCGTAAATTGCGTCAATCCTCCGTGATCGCATCCACCGTAACTGAAACTGTGTGGCTGAGAATCGTCCTCCCATTTTCTTAAATTAACATCGTTCTCGTATGAACCCACCTTTATATATATATATATATATAGTCTCTCATTTTAACCAAACACTATATATATCTAACGTGCAACCGAAGAAAACATATGAAATCATATAAAATTCTATGAAACATTTCCATAGTTATTCACTATTCATATATTTCATATTTCCATAATCATTGACTTTTCATTCATATATATATATATATATATATATCATTTTAAATATGAAGACGTTTCATAGAATTCTATAAGATTTCATATGTTGCATCGGTTTCACGTTAGATATGGGTTGCAAATGATTATCACTCACTCTCTCACTCACTCTTTCTCTCTCTCTCTCTCTCTCTATATATATATATATATATAGATCTATATATATATATATATAGATCTATATATATATATATAGAGAGAGAGAGAGAGGAAAGTTCATTTAAAAACCAAAACATTAGTAAAAACCGTACAAACCGATGGTTTTTTTGGCTTAAATCAACGAAAACTCTTCGTGAAGTTGTCTAATATGATGCAAATGTTTCATATAATTTAATTTTTGATAAAACTGTATCATATTTCGGTGTTTTTTTTATGTAAAAATGAAAATGTTTCATACACTTTTTCATTCTTATGAAACTGATTTAAGTATTTTTTTTAATCCTATGAAACCTTGTCATTTTACAAAAAAGAACATCAAAAAATGAATTATATGAAACTTTTGCATCATTTTAAACAACTCCATGAAAAGTTTATGTTGATTTAAGCTATGAAACCATGAGTTTTTACGGTTTTACTAATATTTTGGTTTCTAAATAAACTTGACTCTCTCTCTCTCTATATTTATATTGAGGAAGTTAATTTGCAAACCCAAAAAAACGTGCAAACTGTGAAAACTCATGATTGGATAGATTAAATCAGTAAAATTGATTTATGAAGTTGTTTAATATGATAAAAATGTTTCATTAACTTCAAATTTTGATGAAATTGTTTCATATTTTGGTGTTTTTTATTCATATGAAACTTTTTTCTCGTTCTATGAAACTTTTTCATTTCTACGTAAATAAACACCTTTATATGAAACAATTTCATCAAAAAATTTAGTATATGAAACATTTTCATCATATTAAACAACTCTACAAAAGATTTTTCATTGATTTACGTATGCAACAATGAGTTTTCACGGTTTGCACGTTTCTTAGAGTTTGCAAATGAACTTCCCTCTATATTGGAACTACTATATATATATATATATATAATCTCTTCTATCACTTTCACTTTATATATTTCTCTCTCTCTCTATATATATATATATTACAAATTGATTTAACAGAAAAACAAAATAGTAGAAAACAACAAAAGTACTCCTATAATGAGAAAAAGAAACACAACAATTGTGCCAAAAACAACTTCTTATTCTAACAAAGCATGTATCCTGTGATAAAACGAAAAATTTACAAAAAACTTAAAACCTTATGAATACCCAGTAGTGCAAATAAGATCTGTTAAAATACAAAAAATCTTACCATAAATCTTACCAAAAAATCTTAACAAGAGGTTTTATTCACACATATTGTAGATGAGTACAAAAAATCCAACTTCCACGTATAGCATGTGAGATGCACATAATATTTTATTTTGTATGTCCTTTTCCATTGTCTTTATTATTCTCGCTTTCAAATCTTTAACATCTATTTTAAAGAGACCGCCAAATCATTTAATTAATTGATTTTAGATAATTTTGAAGTTTCGATTTCAAATCTTTAATGGGAGGACCAAATCATTTAATTAGTTTTTATATAATTTAAAGTTTGAATGAAATGTTGCATCCACAGGCATATTTTAACCGATTAAATAGTTTTTAGGATCTAATTACTTAACTAGTTAATAACTTGTTACGATAAATCCTCTTCTAGATTGATTTTTCTAGTTGCTAAATAGTTCTACATTAATTTATTGATTGATAACTTATTTGTTTATCATATTAAGGTGTATTAACATACAATAACCATTCTCTCTATCACTCACACGCGCACACACATATACATATATAGAAAGACATATTCGAAAGTTCGATTGCAAATTTAATTTTCATTGCGAACGTGAGGACAACCGAAAACGCATTACGTGACATGCATATTCAGTCTGAATAAATATGTATTATATTGAATGTTGTATTATTCATTGTGAATAATATATGATTATTCAAAATGAATATGTCACGTGGCGAGCTCTCGGTTGTTCTTATGTTCGCAATAAAAGATGAATTTCCATTTGAACCTGACCATGCATATACATAATACATACATATATGTATATTTATATATACATATGCATACATACATATATATATATATCTATATATATATATAGAGAGAGAGAGAGAGACGGAGTCAGGTTCAAATGTGAAGTCATATTTAATTGTGAACGTGACGACCACTAGTATTGCGCAACATGGCATTATTCAGACTGAATAAAGCTTTATTTAGTCTGAATAAAGCTTGTATTTAGTCTAAATAATGCATGAATATTTAGACTGAATGAATAAAGTTTTATTCAGATTGCTATGTGCCCCGATCTTGTAGGTCCCTACGTTCACAATGAAAGATGAGTTCACATTTGAATTTTCCTCTCTCTCTCTCTCTCTCTCTAAGTCAAGAATTAGGGTCTCACAATCATTATTTTCTCTCATGCCTTTCTTCGTTCATGGTTCAGCATCCTCTTATGCAAGGTTTCACTACAATCAATATAAGAAATAAGATAGAAAGATTTCATCATAGATGAAATTCCAAATGTCCTTAAACGTAGCATCTGAGGCTGCTTTAATCGGTTTGAGCAACAAATGGCGTCCCCCTTTGAGCAGCAAATGTCCTTAAACGTAGCATCTGAGGCTGCTTTAATCGGTTTGAGCAGCAAATGGCGTCCCCCTTTGAGCAGCAAATGTCCTTAAACGTAGCATCTGAGGCTGCTTTAATCGGTTTGAGCAGCAAATGGCGTCCCCCTTCTTGTACCTCGGAAGCCACAAGTACCTGCAGAGGACCAAGAAACCACTCTAGTTCACTACAAAAGGGATGATCTGTCAATCTCATAAATATGATTTTCATATATATATATATATATATATATATATATATATACACATACGCTTTCATTTACAAACCACCATTAGAGTACAAACCGTGCAACCCACTTAATCATCATAGATTAAAAAAAATAAATGGCCAAGATTAACATAAGCTATATTTGGTATTAAAAATTTATATACCAAAAATAGGAGAGAGTTCATCTTCACCATTGATTTTATTAATCTAAGGTTATTAAGTGGGTTGCATGGTTTGTATTCTAAGAGATGTTTGTATTCTATGAGATGTTAGGTTCAAATGTGAACTCAATTTTGGTTGTGAACGTGAGGACGGATATCAGCACATATCTTCTGTTACGGTGGACGCGATCACGGAGGATTGATGCGATTCATGAGAGGGTGGGGATTATTAAAGGAGAGGACCCGGTCAAAGCCGCCTTATTGACCAGATGAGTGGCTGAGATTCGTTCTCATGTTCACAACCAAAATTGAGTTCACATTTGAACCTAACATCTCATAGAATACAAACATCTCTTAGAATACAAACCATGCAACCCACTTTCAGATAGATGACTCAAGATCTTGAGGCACTGGTGTAGCTTGAGTTCAACCGCACCCAGGCTTCTCGGGCAGTCCTTGCAGACGAGATGAGGGGTTGAATTGAATGCAACTTCTAAGGATTGCGCTGATGAGAGGTCTTGGCGATACCAAAGTAGGTATTCTGGATTTTCTTTCTTTCCATCCTTGTCGTTGATTAATTTCTTGGGCGGTTCACGGCTGCCATCGATGAACACATTGAGTTCTAACCCGATTAGAGTGGATTCCTCTTGTTTGCACCAAACGGGAAAATTGACAGAAGTGAGTTTGATGGAACAGTGGGTAGCAACAGTTAGTTGGATGGTCTGGGTAGCCATTGATGGATACTTAAAGGTGAAATTAGGGGTTTTTTGTGAGAGAGATTGAGAATTGCTTTTATGGCTCTGATACCATATAATGTTATTGAATAAGGTAGTATTGTGTATTTCACAGTGAATCAATACACTGGCTTTATAGTCGTAATACAACAAGGAAAGTAGCCAATTAAGGAGCTAAGAGCATCCACAGTGGTGGAACCTCCAAGAACCTCAACTACCATATTTTTCTAGCCACGTCATTGCCATCTCAACAAACTAATAACCTCCTTAAAACTCTACAATGGAGATTCTTACAAAAACCTCACTTCTCTTTTCTTATTTATAATATAATTTTAATTTATGTAAATTATTATATAACAGAAAATGAAACTATTACAACAACCTGAGTTTTTGTTTAAGCACCTGGGTTTCAATAAGAACCTGTAACTGGACAAGAACCTATGTCTCACAGTGGAGGTTCTTGTAAAAACTCCATAAAGAACTTCTGAAAGAATCTTCATTATGAATGCTCTAATACAAGAAATGAGATAATTAAGGAATTAATATAGGAAGGCATTAATAACAACACAATAACCTTTGATTATACAATCTTTTAAATATAGACTTTATTTTGTGGCCTTGAATATATCATTAAAGGACTTTATTTTGTTTCAAACTATTCATTTGAAGGACTAGTTAGTAAGGTAAAAGCTAAGCAATATCTAAAAACTTACTTTAGATCATTAAGTTATTGAACACTTTCTTTTAGTTTAAATCATTGAAATTATTCATTTTGAATTATTAAGTCACTTAACCCTTTATCTCAAAAAAGCAAAATCAATTTTATCTTTTTTTAAGCCATACATCGATCATTAAAACCACTCACATCCAATAGTATATATGGCTCCCCTTGTCATCCCTTGTTGCACCATTATCGTTCATTCTTTCATATTACCCATCGTTGTCGTTGGTCCCAACCTCGATATCCAATTTTCCTTTATAATTTTTCGTTTTGCCTTTCAATTCTTCTTTTTTTTACAATTTAATATGGATTGCATATAAATCAAGAAAGTGGGAGAATTAAAAAACATAAAGAACATTTCAGAAACTCAATTATTCAAAATGGGAATTTTCAAAATAATTATTCAATGTATTAGTAATTTCTTTGGGTTTTCTCTTTATTTTTTTTAAAAAATTAACTTTTTCTTAAGAAGGCTTAAATTAAATAGTTTTTATAATGATTAATTGGAACTGAACCATGCAATAAAGTTCGTCCAGAAAAAACGAAACCAGGAAATTGTCTCAAAGTAGCCATTATATATTTTAAATTTGGTTTTCTTTTTTTTTCCCAACTTTTACTTAAATATCATTACATCTACAAATTCTATTGGTCTTTTAAACTAAAAAAGCATTAAAAACATTTTTACCCAATTTTTACTCATATATATTGATATCTATATATTCTATATATGTTTTTGGCTAAAAAAAACGTTAAAAAAACGAATCTGATCAATTTACCTTTAAATAAAATAGACCGAAATCAAGAGTTAAGTTTGTGCATGAGCCCTAAAATTAAAAAAAAATAAAATAGGAAATCTTTTTTGTGACTTTTATCTAAGTCTGCAAAAAAAAAAAAAAAAAAAAAACGTACCTATAATTTATGGATGTATTAATATTTAAGCATAGACAAAAGTAAAAATAAAAATGACTAAAAAATCAATGTTAAAATATATAATAGCTATTAGTTAGGTATCTATATACACTCTTCCGTTAAAAAAAAGAGTTGGGACGATTTGTCACAACCATATAATTAATAAAAGTTATGATCGGCATTAGATGGTCATAAATTATACAACACAATGATTCATATATCTCTCCATTTTCCGTAAAAGACAAAAAGAAAATTATTGAATTTAAATAACTAATTAACATAATTAAATCTTTTTAATTTGTAACGTATGTATATATACTTTATCAAAAGATATCACTTTCAAACCATGTAAACCAATTAATAGAAACACAATTAATCTAATATAAAATAATTAGCACCTACTACCAGCTTACACATGAGACCATTTTATAGATTTTAAAATTTCTTTTGACTAAACAGAATATATTAATCAAATTAAAATAAAATATTAAACTCCCATCTACACATACTTCATAATAAATTGTAAACACAAAATTGTTATATCCAACCCTTCAATGCACTCAACTTAATTGTACAAACATATAATAATTAAGGCATGTGAATAACGTGCAAAAGTGTGTATATAAGAGGAGCACTTTGGTGGTAAACAACTAAACATATAGAAATCCAAGTATCCAACAAAAATGGGTACTCCGGTGGTGCTCGTGGCCGTCGTCTTGGTTAATCTAATGTTATTGGGTCAATCTGCTATTTTTAACCGCACTGCATTTTCGCCGGATTTCGCATTCGGTGCTTCATCGGCAGCTTACCAGGTGCACCTTACATTACTTTATCTTAAAATGATTCTTCGTATATTCATCTTCTTTTCAACTGTGGTGGCCTTCGATTTCTTTAATTGATATGATTCTTCTTGTTAAGATGCAAGTATGATAACTAGTTTTTAAATGGATATTTTATTGGATGCTTTTTGTGTTTGGTGTAGTATGAAGGGGCAGCATTTGAAGGTGGAAAGGGCCCTAGCATTTGGGATACATTTACACGCCAATTTCCAGGTTTTAATCTCTCAAATTTCCATTTTAAGTAAACTAAGTTCTTTTTTCGTTGCAACTTGTGAGTCTATATTTTCAAAATTACAGTTTTTGTTTGTATAGTTTATAATGAATTGTAATTTTCATTCATGATGGAGCTAACTTTGTTAATTGGTGGTTCAACGTTAATTATGAGGGATGACAATGAAAGGAAGAGGCGTAAAGACCCAATCAAAAAGTCAAAAAGACATTTTTACTTTAAAAACATCTCTTTTAAATTTCTACTATGTTACGGTCTGGATTTTTTGTATGGGACCAATCAACCAAAAAAAGAATACATGAAAATCAATTCAAAAGTCCATTAAAATCGTCAAAAAAAAAAAACTTAAAATAGGATTAGAGATATATCCGACGAATTTACGGGCCTTAATCTATGCCCCCCAATGAAAAATTCTTGTATCTGCCACTACTTGTCCTATCTTGTCATGTCCTGTCATGTCTGTTTAGGTATCAAACGTACATAAGGGGTATAAAGTAAAAACCGTAAAAATTTGAGTTTGCTTCCTAATTTTCATCGTCATTTTAGGGTTGCTTGAGCATGTGTATTAACTTTACGTATAGATAAGAGTAGTTGATATAAGTACAAGCTAACCCGAGATACCTAGGGTCCTAAAAAAAACTTTAAAAGGCCATTAAAAAAATTATAGTTGCAAAATATATGGTTCTAGTAATTAATCAATCAAAATCGTGGTTTTAAATGACTCGTTATAACGTCAAGGCTTGGGTACATCGCCACATTAACCGCTATGGATCCACTCTAAGGCTTAGCTTGAATTGCAACGTGTTATGGCACTTTACAATGCTTTATTTACGGTTACTTTTATATAAAACTTGTGGGATAAATTAAGACTAAAATAAACATAAAAAGAAGGCAATAAAACTTAAACCTTAAATAGATAATACTTAATACTATCCATCCATACATGGAGAGTTGAACATGAATTCTTAAATATTAAAAAAAAACAGTGAGTAAGGATTCAAGAGATTTAGTCATGATTTTGCACTCTATATATTTTGTATATATTCAAGAAAGTAGTGATATCATTTTATAAGCTCTATATATTTGTATCAATGGTTATTATTTATATTTTCAGTTTTATTACTTGATATGAATTTAATTTGTTTTATGATATTATTCAAAGCGCTAACATATACAAGTACAAGCGTGTGTATATTGCCTTAACGAACGCCTTAAGAAGCGCTATGGTCTCGTCGTCATATCACACTTATATTATTTAAAACCTTATAACCTATTATTAAAATAGCCCTAAAGAGAGACAGACAAGGCTAAACAGAACAAAAAGGGTTGTCAAAGCAAACACCTTGTCATGGCAAGGAGAGTGGGGTTGTCTCTAGCCAACATTGTTTTTAATCTCTTGAATAATAAATGCATCAAATATAATTATATTATTAGTGTAGTTATTAGAGCATCTACAACCTTCACACTAAAAAAATCACCAAAAACACCAAATTGGTGGACCCCATCAACACCAAAAATTAAACCCAACTCCAACCATACTCCAAAAAGAACACCCAAATGTATTTATAATTAAAATCAAATGATGAAATGTGAGTTGTTGTGTGGGGCCATATAAAATGGTGTGTCAATTTGGCCCTCCAAATTTGGAGGCCAAACCTTTTTCTCTCTCCTCCAACACCAAATTTTTTTGGTGTTTGGAGGTTGATTGGAGTTGAAATTTGATGATTTTGGGTTTTTTAGAGGTCCATTGGACATGGTCTTAGAATAAAATGTAGTTATATTAGAATAAAATAAATCATAGGACGTCATAATTAACATTTAAATACATTAAAAAGGACTATACTTTTTTTGTTCCATTTTTATTGTTACTATTTCTTTTCTTCCTATTTTGACCTGAATAGATTGGATGTAACTTGAAGAGAAGTGTTCTAGGTAAACTAATCAAAATTGCAGGCTCTGGTAGACAATAGTTTTAGTTTGGTTATCAATTATTTAGATTTTAATCTGTTAGGCTGGAAGCTGGATTTTTTGTAACTATTACGTGTTTGCAGGAAAGATACTGAATGGGGATAATGGAGATGTTGCAGACGACTTTTATCATCGTTACAAGGTATAATGTGTGTAACAATGTTTTAAACTAGCATGACATAAGTAAAAAAAATTATAAAAAAGAATTTGCTTAGTCAAACAATTTTTATAGTCATCTTTCGAAAAACGCATATTTTATATATTTATTTATTCATCATGAATAAAGAAACCCTTAATTATTTTTTGAACGACAAGCTAACATACACGTTTCTGGCGTATCCCGGCTCCCATTTAAAAGTGTCACCTGACTAATTCCCGTCGATCATGATCCAGCCCAATTAAGGGACCTACTATGTGGCAGACCACTGATGTAGATATCGCCTCATGCTCACCACGGGGTTCGAATCCCAAGGATGTTACCTTACTTCTGGGCTAGACATCATAATTAATTGTTAGATATGCAAAGAACATCTTAACTATAACTTATAGATATTAACAAATTTATTCAACCATATATATATATAGATATATATATAGAGAGAGAGAGAGGTTCATACGAAAAATATAACCTTTTAAGAAAACCCGAGGAGAAATCTCAAGCACTCATGTCGGTCAATAAAGACGGCTTTGACCGGTCCCTCCCTTTAATAATCTCTACCTTCCCACAAATCGCGTTAATCCTCCGTGATCACGTCCACCGTAAACCGCGAGATGAGTGGTTAAGATTGCTCCCACTTTTTCTTAAATTTACATGCTTCTTATTTGAACATTCCCCATATATATGTGTGTGTGTCTGTGCTTGTCTATTTGAGAATGAATAGAATAATTTTTGTGTCTTATTTTATTTCAAATTGCAGACTGTACATAAACCAGATATGTATAATTATTTAATAAACCAGGTAGGGTCGATAACATGTTTTGCAGCCATACATTCCTTCAAACTATTATCTGTACATGTATTGTTTCCTTTCTCTCTCTCCACATGTCATTTATCTCACCAAAATAAAACTATATACGAATGTATACATAATTGCATTTACAGTAAAGTTAATTTACTGGATATTAATAATTTTAAATGGTTATGATAGACTAATTATTTATAGAACAGGGAAAATAAAGTGTCTTATTAAAGACCTTATATTATCTTTACAAGACGTTTATAGATATCTTTAGCAAGTTTTCAAACACTTTTATTCTTTTAATACAAAACGTTAGATTATCTAAAGTAAGTTAAAGATTTGGTTACTAATATTTGTTAAAAAATAATTGACTAACTTTAATGGTTTAAAAATGAAAAGTTTTTTTTCTTTCTTTCTACTATCTAAAAGTATACCTTATTTCCTTTCTTTTTTATTAGTAAGCTATTAATAAGATTTTTCATTATATTTTTACTAATTTTATCATAAAACTAATTATATATAGAAATATCGAGCTTCTCACAAGCTTCTCGAGTCAAGTATCGAGTGGCTCAACTTGGCTCGTTAGTATGTCGAGTCGAACTCGAGTTCTAACCGAATCTATTTAGACAAAGTGGACCAAGCTTTAATCAAGTCGTTCTCCGGGTAGCTCAAGTTTTAACTAATTATATATATACTATTTGGTGCAACCAGCTAAATATTAAAAAAAAAAATTGCAGATCTGGCTTTACACAATATGTGGTTTAGAATTCTAGCCCGACAGGAAAAGCTAATTATTTTAGTAGGACATGGAAAAGGGACAATGCTTGTTGGTAGGACATAAATTCCACTGTCATCATTTTTAAGTACATTCCTTAATCAAGCGATTGATTGATAAAGATTGTCTTGTAAAAATATTAATATTGAAATTTTTACTTTTAACTTTTTTTTAGCTTTGTCCTAATAATGGAGATTATAATTTATCTTATCTAAGTTTAGTTATGGTAATGTCTTTGTCTAAAAACCATAATTACTGGTCCTGTAAACTTAGAGGTCCTTTAACTTATATTTATCTGAGTAAGTGTTTATCAAGGTACATTATCTTATCGGATGAATGTGAAAAAGACCTCTTATCTGGTAAGAGTGAAAGCAAAGACATAAAGTCTTCCCCAGTAAGTGAGTACAATGACTCTTACCACAATTAACACTTATCGGTAAATTGTTGCATATGATACAATTTTGATGGACTAAGATCTTACCCCTAGTAAGCAGGTGATATTATTGAATTTCACCCATAAGCATTTACTTGGTATGCAATTAGGTAAACAACGTCTTAGAAACTACCTTAAGTATTCTATATTTAGAATTGAGCATCTCAGTAATGGTTAATATGCTCATTTTGTTGTAGTGTGGATCAAGTATATATATTGATACTTTGTATGTGTATTTTAAAAGACAGCAAACAATATTATTAAGCAAAAACGATAAGGAAATATAAATAGCCACTACTAGGTATAGAGTCTAAAAGAAACATAAAATAAAATAAATTTGAAGCTAACGAAGAGAAATCAAAACAAAGACCTCCTACACCAAAATAGTCTATTTAAGTAATTTGAAAGTTACAATCCTAAACAAGTGATAAATTTGTTCATCTACAACATATAATAATGAACCCTATTAATATAAAATTAACTCATAATAAAAATTAGAATAAAATGAAAATAAATTTAGCATTCATCATTAAATTTATGTTAAATTAGATTTGTCCTAATTTTTAAATGGTACTACCATCATTAGAGACTTCTTGTCATGATGCATCTGTTGTCGATAATGATATGATAATTTATGATTATAACATGATGTTTTTTTTTTCGTAAATTGAAGACTTTTTATAATATGATTTTGTTATGATGCTGATATGGTAGTTATGTAAATCATCTATGATAATGTTGTTATAATATAAAACTAGTGACGATGACATCCACAATCATTTTTCTGTCTATTAATTGTGTGATTTTATGTGATAATGATTTGGTATATTATTGGCATGTGGTGATTCAAAGGATAAGGAAGCACCAATATTATAGATAAATATGAAATCATAGACTATCTATAAATTATTTACTTTATTTTATAGATAAAATGAAATCGTTACTTTATTTTATATTATTTTAATTATGAGTTTAGTAAATTGGAGGCCCAAGAATATTCTCGCATTTTTGCAAAGCAGAAGTGTTCTATTTCTGAATTGCGTTTGTGTTTCAAGTTTATGTTACTTTTTTTGTTTGATTAGAAACTATGATTATATACTTTTGTTATTACTAAATTAAGGATGATTGGGTTTTACTTCTATTTTAAGCTAGAACACATTGTTTATATATGACTGACTTTACCTGTTTAGCCAGTTCATGATGCCGAAACGGCATGGAGATTTTGTTAAGCGGCAGTTGTGATTGTTTTATTAAGAAATCGTTAAATGGCCTAGGCCGAATTGCAAAACATAGTTTAATAATTGGAATGCAACAGGATGACGTGAAACTGATGGATTACATAGGACTAAATGCTTTCAGATTCTCCATCTCGTGGCCCCGAGTTTTACCGAGTAAGTACTAGAAATGTTTTATTGCTTAATGGTTATTAATGAGTCTTTTGAATTATTTTTATTGAGACGGTATTCAGATGGAAAGTTAAGTGGAGGAGTAAACAAAGAAGGTGTCGCCTTCTACAACAATCTCATTAACGAACTCGTCTCTAAAGGCATCCAACCTTTTGTCACAATATTTCACTGGGATCTTCCTCAAGCACTACAAGATGAGTATGGTGGCTTTTTACATCCCCAGATTTTGTGAGTATCTTCTGTTTAAAAATCTATATTCATTCTACACGCAATCACTTCAATAAAATACACATATATCGATATTTAAGTATCATAAATGTATATTTGATTACGATCGTCACCTTCAAACCTTTTAATTTACCTTATGAACTTATCTAAATTGTACCTATTTCAAATCAGTATTTTCCCGGTTTAAAATATTATTATCATATAATGGAGTACATTTGGCTTGGAACTAGGATTTCTTTGGATTTATAAGAGTTTGGAATTTCATTTAATTTCAATCTCATTTAAATGATTTTTTGTATTTGAAATACCTGGATTTCAATAAAATCTTATACACATAGGATTTGAAATCCGACAAAGATGATTGATATTTTAAGGGACTTCTTTGTATGCAATAATGTTTTAAAATGAAGTTACACCGATGGTCTCTATGGTTTATACTATATTGTCCTATTGATCCTTAACCCCATTGGCAAAATAGGGACAAACAGTGCAATATAGTGTAAACCACAAGGACCTTTTCCATAATTATTTCAAAATATAGACTAACAATGCAATAAAATGTAAACTACAAGAACCAAATATGTAATTTATCCAATTTTAAAACATCATTATATGCAAATCCTTTGAAATCTTAACCAACACTTTGTAATTTTAAAATCCTATGTTTAAGAAATTTCAAAAAGATCTTAGCATTTCAAATTTGAACAATCCATTAAACTAAACACAAAATTAAAATTGTTTTGAAATCTAAAGTTCCTCAAATTTATTCCATTTTTGTAAACGAAGACCCTTAAGGGTACGTTTGGTACAGATAATGGAATTACAGAGAAATGATTGCAGAAAATGGAATTGCAGAGAAAGAGAATTGGTCTGGAGAATAAGAATTCATTCTCCTGTTTGGTAGTACAGAGAATTCAGCAGAGAATTGTAACACATAATCATTTCTCTTGTTTGGTAAAGAGAATGGAATAAAGGTATTCTACAATTTATATACCAATCAAAATCAAATCTCGTAGGTTTGAATAAAGGTATTATATAAAAATCTTTTTATGTATTCTAAGACTATTAAACTGATAAAATGGCTTTTGAATTGAAAAATATCTAGTATAGAAAAACATGAAATTAAAAGAAATGCATATCTTTTGACTTTTGGGTTAGACACCAAAAAAACATAGGCAAAGTTTGAAAATTAATTAAAATTGATATGATCTTAATATTTATTAATCTCTTAAACGAGAGGGAAAAATGATCATTATACTCTTTTAAGTCAATTATATATATATATATATATATATATTTTTTTGCTTGAATAAAACGACGACGTAAAATAGACACCGGTTACACTATATACTTCTTTTTTGTTGTAAACATATAGGTAAGCACCCAACACAATACATGAAGTCCATCATACTAACATTTCGTAGGACAACATATGTACAAACTTATGTTTCATATAAATCCTTCCTACTTATGATAAAATCTATCACACTTTATAACCCGACGCAAAGCCCGGACTCCTAATAACTAGTATTATATATAACAAGGTTCATAAAAAAGGGTAATAGAATACTTTTTAATAGTCTGTTGTTTACATGCATGTTATGAGACACCAATCTTATTACATCGTCAATCTTTATTGATATTACTTGTTAGGTATGCTAATTTCATTATAACAAATTTATCGTAATGTTATGTTATTGTGTATAACACAAAGTTATTGTTCATATAAGACAAAATCTGACTAAATACTCTATTAGAACAGTCAACGACGATTAGGCATCTATAATTATACCCATTTTATTGTAGTGGACTATAAATACTACCCTATTGTTCGAAAATTCAATTGGAACTTCGTGGTTAATATAACAACCGATGATTCTTGTAGGAAGGACTTTCAAGATTTCGCAGAATTGTGCTTCAAAGAGTTTGGGGACAGAGTGAAGCATTGGATTACAATGAACGAGCCTTACATCTTCATTGTTAATGGTTATGAAATGGGAGCTCTTGCACCCGGGCGATGTTCTCCATGGATGAATAATAGTTGTCCTGCTGGGAATTCTGCCACCGAGCCTTATATCGTGGCACATAACCTGCTTCTTTGTCACGCTCTCACCGTTAAACTCTACAAACAAAAGTACCAGGTCATGATTTTTAACATATAAAGGAATAATGATATACATATACTTGACATACATCACTTGTTCACCATTTGTTGATGAAGTGTTTCATATGTGTAGGCTTCTCAAAAAGGTGTGATCGGAATAACGCTAGTATCTCATTGGTTTGTTCCATATACTCCGAGCAAAGCCAACAAAAAAGCGGCCCAACGAGCGCTTGATTTCATGCTAGGATGGTAAGTGGTAATAATACCGCTGGAGTGTTAATAGTCTTACATGCTAGACACGGACCATCAAATTTGTATAAACATAAATCTCATCTTTAAAAGACTATTTCATACAAAGAGTTGAACATGGATATTAAAGTTGGGTTTAAGCATCCCCACAGGGATTTCCCCCCTCCATTCTCGTAGGCACAATCTAACCTCTGTTTAACTGGCACTAAAACAAATTTGAGTTTATAAGATGCCGAAAATGTTTAAGTGTCTCTTAATAGAGTTCTTTTGTAGAACTTAACCTTCCAGGACCAAAAATTAAAATGTTCTATCTAAAATTACTATGTGTTACGATAAATTTATAGGATGCTTTTGGGCATCATAACATGTTTTTTAGAACTTTTTAAAATTGACTTTCATATTAAGGGGTGTCGGGAGTGCTTATGATGAAAAGTGCTTATATCCTTATCTGTTTTTTCAAGAAGTTAAAAAATTTTGGCTTCCAAAAAAATTCTTGATTAGCTTTCCTAGCTAGGAAGGAGGTAAGCTAATTCAAACAATTCAAAAACAACTCATAACTTCTTCAGGAAGGAGATAAGTCATGAGCACCTTCAAATAAGTACTCTCAAGCACTTGTGCATATAAGTAAATTAAGTTTTTTTTTTTTGGGTTTTATGCACAAGTGTATTATGCACTGTGCATAAGCATATGTACATATTACAAATTCCATCGATGCACAAGTGCATATGGTCCAGATGGGTGGCTACAAGAGTGTTCTTCGATTGTCCGTTTTTTTAGGTTTTCCCCATTATACATACATGAACGCCCATATTCTATATAATGGCTCTTCTAGAAAAAGATTCAAAAGATGTCATGTACCCTATCGCTACAAAAAACTTGAGTTTACATGAAACATAAATTGTTCAAGTGTCTCAATAAGATTCAAGTGTCCCTTGTAGGACTTACGTTTATGAAACCAAAAAGAAAAGTAGCTTATATACTCATTATAGTACTTACATATAGAATACATGTTTTTTAGCCCAATAAACTTGAGTCGTATAAGTACTCTATTGAGACATTTAAACACTTTAGGCGTCTTCTAAACCCGATCTAATTGCAATGAATGACTAGTTATTTATACATATTTCTCTCATTGCGAATGGATATATAGGTACATGGACCCTTTGGCATTTGGAGAGTACCCACAAAGCGTTCGCCAATTGGTGAAAGGAAGGCTACCAAAATTTAGTCCCGAAGAAGCAAAGCTCGTTAAAGGATCTTATGATTTCATTGGAATCAATTACTACACATCAAATTACGCAGCTGATATTACTTCTCCCAACACTGTTAATCAAAGTCCTTCCACTGATGGTCAAACAAATCTTACTAGTAAGTTCCAAAATTAATTGGTCTTCTCTATAATTCGATAACTGTTAGTGATTTGATAGTTTGCGTGCAACTTAACTAATCTCATTAACACCAAAAGTTAACAGTCGTGTAAACCAAGTCAGACCAACTCTAGTGATCTTGAGGGGACTTGAACTTGTGAGATCTCGGGAGCAAATTAACCCAAGATTATACGAGTTGACTAATTATTCTCAAGGTTAAAAGTCTTGTACAATCCTCTCAAAGATCACAATCATTAATTAAGAAGATGAATCTTTAAATTTCAAAACGAAAATAAAATGTATCAATACAATATAATCGGATTTATAGGATGCAAATTGTGTAAACGTTATAATAGACTATTTTACTGAGACCTAAGTTTATAAAAGAAAACAATTATGTGTTATGTAAAAGGGCTACAATAAGTTTATACAACGTTTTTACCCGTCCTATCAAGATTTTAGAACATTTTGGAAATAAATTCTTACTTAATCTTTTATATGACATTATTTGAAAAATGTTTGATATAAAAGCAAGTGTTTTGTAAAGGAATATGTTCATAAGACACTTTTCAAAAGTGTTCTATAAAAAGAGAAAATAGAGTATTTCATTTTAATAATACCTAAAAGCTTGTTAAAACACTAAAAACTATTAGATATGTATACTTATTGTAGCACATTTACATGACACATATATAACAGTTTGGTTTTATAAACTTAAATTAAGTTCTATTTTAATATGCTTGAACCTTTTTTTATAGTCATCTAAACAAGATTTTGTTGTTGTGGATGTTCAATATTTTTCTAGTTGGTAAACTGATATCAATATGTTTCTTTTTCTAACAGCATACAGAAACGGGATACCTATTGGTGCGCCTGTGAGTTCACTTCCAAACTCCTGGGGATGCTAAGTCTTGTTCTTGAAAAACAACGATGTGCTATCAATTTAGTAACATTTCAAACAATTACCAAAGTTTATCCTCTAAAGCAATTTACAAAGAGTTTTGGTTGATGTTTACTTGTGCAGTCCGACATAAGTATTTTCTTCGTTTATCCGAAAGGCCTGCGTGATCTTCTCGTCTACATGAAGGAGAAGTACAATAGCCCGACCATGTACATAACAGAGAATGGTATATTGAAAACTCCAACAGATCAACCATAGGTTCGCCAGAAATTATACGAAATCATACGCTTCTTTTCTTGACTTCTTTTACAGGATATGGTATTGCAGATAATGGAGTAGTTAAGGACGGTGTCAATGATACAGCAAGAGTCAGTTTCTATTATAGACATATCTTGGCTGTTAAGGATGCTATCAAGTGAGTTCAAATATCATCTTTGTGTTTCTTTTGGTATACATACATAGAAAGAGGTTCAAACGAGAATGATAACTTTTTAAGAAAAACTTTTTTTTACGAAAATTTTTTTATATACAAAATTATATGATTTTGTACTAACGAGGACGGGGGTGACTTCCACGCGACTTAAAGTCGCAGGCAAGTTGCATACGTTATTAATTATATATGATTTTGTTCACGAATCATATGTGATTTTGTGTTGTGAATCATTTATGATTTTGTACATCAAAATTCTTTTCTTAAATATCCCACCTCTACACACACACACACACACCCACCCACCCACACATATATATAGAGAGGTTCAACGGAAAACCTCAAAAAAAAGGAAAACCAAGGAACACCCTTGTAGCTCTATATATGGACTATATGTACTTATGCGTATCAGTAAATTAAGTGGTGTTTTGTTTTTATTCAAACATGCATCATGCACATGTGCATATTACAAATTATGCCATTGCACAATTACATACGGTCCAGATAGAGGGCTGCGAGGGTGTTTCTTAGTTTTCTTTTGAACCTGACCTTATACCTATACCTATATATATATATATATATATATATAGGGTTAGGTTCAAATGTGAACCACTTTTTCATTGCAAACGTGAGGACAACTGAGAGCACGCCACATGTCATATGCAGTCTGAATACATGTGTATTATGCAAACTGCATAACACGGGCGACTTGCAAAATTGCATAACTATTTAAAAAATCAAGACACAATCATATATAAAATGAAATGAACGCGGGCGACTTGCCACGCGATTTAAAGTTGCGTGAATCACATATGATTTTGTGCATGGAATATATAATTTTGTATATTGACGAAAATTTTCTTGTTTTCATAAAAAGTTAACATTCTCATATGAACCCACCTCTCTCTTTCTATCCCCCCCTCTCTCTCTCTATATATATATACATATAAGTACACACACACATATATATAGTATTAGGTTCAAATGAGAAGTGCTAAAAAAATGAGAAGTAGAGAAGTGATCTCCACCACTCATCTGGTCAATAAAGAAGGCTTTGACCGGGTCCCTTCCTTTAATAATCTCTACCCTTCCATGAATCGCATCAATCCCCCGTGATCGCGTCCACCATAACCGGTCAAAGCCACCTTTATTGACCGGATGAGTGGTGGAGATCACTTCTCTACTTCGTATTTTTTTAGCACTTCTCATTTGAACCTTTCTCTCTCTCTCTTTCTCTCTCTCTCTCTCTCTCTATATATATATATATATATAAGTTACTACAACAAAATCGATAAATATGTCTAAGTATTCTAGTAAGCTAATTTATGAAACCAAACAATTGTTAACATACGTAAAAAAAACATTGAAATAAGTTATGATGCTTATGGACGCGTTAACAAGTTTTTTAAGATATTCCCTAAAGAATGTCGTAGTATTTTACTTTAATGACACATATATTATATTTTAATCTTATTATCCTTCTAAAATCTTACATTTTAGTCGGTCGTACTTTATGTTAATTACTAAATTTACTAACAATTTAATTAATCCTCCCTATCAATTCATTGTCAAAGTTGATTGATTACTATATACACGAAGCCCAACTCCTATCCAAACTTAACCAACTAGAACTAGAAGCAATCTTGAAATATGAAACCCAAAATTTTGTATGTCGTCTGGCGGCCCACCTGAAGCCGTATATATCCACACCCCTAGACTAATTTACAAGACCAAAGACCAAACAATTGTACATGGTATGTAAAAACGTTACAATAATTTTATTTGTTGCTTTTAGATACCTTAACAAATATTTTAGGATACTTTAAATAAAGTGTCGCATTATTTTATTTTATAGCACATTTTATTTTATATTGTTATACAATCTAAATTTTTTAAGATTCTTATATAACCTTTTTTACTTTGTTAAGATGTCGAAAGCATTTTATAAAACTATTACAACGCTTTTATATAGGATAAATAGTTATTTTGGACTTATAAACTTGAGTTCTTTAAAGCAATAGATGTTTAATGTCCTATATACTTAATTTTTGTATTATTGTGTATGTTAACTTGCTTAGAGATCAATGGCTTGGCATGCAGGAAAGGGGCTATTGTTAAGGGTTTTTTCCCATGGTCGTTTCTTGATACATTCGAATGGGGTTCGGGATACAGCCAAAGGTTTGGGATTGTTTATGTCGACTACAAAAATGGCTTAAAACGATACCCGAAAAACTCGGCTATGTGGTTCAAGAAGTTCTTAGGTATTAAGTGAAGTGTGCCTTGAGCAAATTGATTTGAAGCTGAATAAATTATATCATTATGTTTGTAGTTCTTGCAATAAACAAACAAGATAAAACATATTTATATTGTAGACGTTGAATGTGTACATTTTCATCAATGATAAACATTCAATATTCAGTTCCCAATTATAATATTGGTTTTCGCTATGTCCACCACATAGATATAACAAATATAACAATATGAAATATAACAATATGAATATATAGGGTTACAACTATATAAAATAGGGTTAGTTATATGGGAGTGTATCGAACTTGTCACGTTTTATCATTGTATGTATTCAAATTTAAAACTTACCGATTAATGTACCGAACTTGCTAAAATTGTCATTTAATGTATTTCATGACAAGTTGGATACACTTTCGTGACAAGTTGAATACATTAAATGGTAGGTTTTGATAAAGTTGGATACATACAATGACAATTTTAGCAGGTTCAGTACATTAATTGGTAAGTTTTAAAGTTGAGTACATACAATGATAAAACGTGACAAGTTCGATACACTCCCATGTACTTAACCCTATAAAATATATAGAATTATCGTAAGCCTATCTTTTTATAAGAAAGTTTTGTAATAGAACTAAGTTAATAAAACGTCTAAGGTGTTTAAAGAATGTCATAATAAAATGTTTTATAGGAATTAGAGTTTATAAGGCTAAAAAATGAAACACTCCTGTCGAGTTTATTATAAATAAAGACCTTGGCTATTCAGTTTTATTCACCAATTAATTCAGAAAAATATAGTTCTCTCTATAGTTGAGTTAGGTTAGAATATGGGATCCACTTAGGGTTTTCAACCCAAGAAGAAGGAGGCTCGATATGGCAACACACAGAGGAGATGATTCGAGAGGATGTTACGACAAATCTGCCAGTCTTTAGTATGGTTTGGTTATTCATCTATGTCTAGTATGTCTATGTACTAGTTCTCTTTGTGTTTACTATGGTTTGGTGAACTTGGATGATGTTTTGATTATGAATTTATGATTGATTGAATGATTGACTTGTGATTCCTATTTATTGTCTTAAATGTGGCTACTTGAATTCGTTGGTTGGGTGTGTTTATTATCTGACAATTAATGAACAGACTCCTATCGGTTAATCAACCTCCCTTACCTTTTACTTTTGTGACGTGGTAAGCAACCCATCGGACCGATAGTACGCTGGATATTAGGATCCCACGAATTGACAATAAATAGGGTGACTTGTACTAGATTTCATAGTCCCTGTACTTGGGCCGGGAGACCAACGTGGTTGAAAATCATAGATATTAATGCTAGGGTGCTTTATGCTTAAATTCATGCAATAATCATTAATCTCATGTTAATCATCTGAAGAGTTAATCTTAATTTAATCATAATGAATACAGTTGTCTTTGATGTGTGGTTGTTTAGCAGTTTACCTACTTCTTGGTTAGGTTTTAATTGTTAATCTTTTCTACATAATAATCCTTTTCCAAAAAGCACATCTTTTCATTAGATTAATTAATTAAAGCTTTAGTAAACATCTAGCTTAACTGTTCCCTGTGGTAAGAACGATCCCTGGACTTACCTACATTATATTATTACCAATCAGGTACGCTTGCCTGTGAATGTGGTAATATTAGTTAGGTTGATTTTAAGGGTAAAACTTGGTTTGTTTTAATATATATTTTACCGCATCAAATGTTTGTTGTGAATGTGAGGACCATTAAAATTGTGTCACGTGACAATATTCACTTTGAATGTTATGCATTATTCAGAGTGAATAAAGCTTACACGTCTTTATTTATGCGCCTTTATTCACTTAGAATAATGCGTAATATTCAGAGTGAATATTGCCACGTAGCACGATCCTGTTGGTCCTCAAGTTCGCAATAAAAGATGAGTTCACATTTGAACTTTCTCATCTCTCTCTTTCTCTCTCTCTCTCTCTCTCTATATATATATATACACACACACACACACACACACACATATATATATATATATAGAGAGAGAGAGAAAGTGCGTCAGGTTCATATGAAAGCTCTAACTATTTACAAGAATGCAAGAAACTGTGGCGATGTCAAAAATCACGTATAGGGTGATAATTCTTGACACGACACAAAATACAAGACACACCCGAACACGAAGATAAATAGGTTTTGATTGAATTTTCTGACCCATCAACCCGTTTATTTTTATGGTTCGTGTGTAAGTTGGTATTAATATCAAAATTTATCTTTTATAGTTTTATACCATGACTTAAGCTAATAGTGACATTACATTAAAACCAAAGTTTGTGGGTATATTTCAATTCTTTTTTATTATATTTCCGTATTAACTTGTTTTATAGATCATTAAGTATGTATTTAATAGGTTTTAGAAAATTAAATGATTAATTTAATAGGTTTTGGAAAGTCTAATAGCTTATTTGCTTCAAAAAACTGTTTAATAACTTAATCATTCCAACCAAGGTTATCAAACTGATGCAGCGTGTATGGATGAAACAAGGATCGAACAGGTTGATTCTATGAATGCCGTGTTCAACCTCTTCTAAGGCTTGTTGATTCGTAGAATACCAAACCCTAGGCTTCAAAACCTGAATCCTAATGAAGAACTCAAGAGTTGGAAGGAAAACGAAAATTCTCTGATTAATTAACGGTCCATCCAAATCACAATATTAAAACCTAAATAGAAGGCCAAAATGAATCGGGCCTGACAAAAGTAACAGGCCGAACATCAAAGCCCAAAACGATAAAGAAAACAAAAACGTCCAAAATATCACTTAAACAACGTTTTTAGGGGTCGAAAAGTCCGTAGGACCCTATGGGTCCTACCCAAGGTGTGCTCCCTGTCTCAAGCTTCGATTCTACAGGTGGATCGTCCAAAACGGACACCCGGAGCGAGAGTTATGCTCGTTTGAAGTTGGGCCTGTTTGCTCACCGATCATGGGCCTCCAGAAACTTCAAGGCTATCTCTTCCACAGCTCGGTCCGTATCACAAACTTGCGAGTTTGATCGTAGGCTCGCACGAGCCTAGCCCACAAAACCTAGCCGACTTGTAAAGAGGCTCGTTCAGATGTAGACTCGCATAGGCTCATAAGGTCGACACATAGGATCGTAGGCCCGGCTCGCTAGCCGATCCTATGATTTGGATGACATTTTCAAAAAAATTCTAAACTATCCTCTCATGTACAGAAAACCTTTTAATTTTAGCATTAAAACTTTTCTGTTGTTATTAAAAGAAATTGACCCACCTAAAAAAAGAAACTTCAGATCCTCACTTCTCACTTCTCACAACTCGCCTCCCAGACCTTGCACTCGCTCTCTGCCCAAGCCCTCGCCGTATCACCGGCCGACGACCGTCCAAATGCCGATCGACGCTCTCACCACCTTCCGGCGCCGACCAACAACGTCACCACATGCAGTTGCTGCCATTCACCTGGATTCCACGACGATTCACATCTGGAGGTACACGTGAAGAAGCTTTTGTTGTGGGAGAAGGAAGCGAAGATGGTGCAAACTTGGTGGTGTAGACTATGTTATTTTGAAATTTGAAGTTATTTTGAGTATTGTTAAGAGTTAAGAGTTAACACTATGTTATTTTGAGTATTGTTAAGACTTTAGATTATGTTATTTGAAATACGGATCTATGTATTTTGAAATTTGGATGTTGAAATATAGATGTATGTTTTCGAAATTGAAGTAGGATCTTATAAAAATTTATACTGACTTTAGTATGATCTTACGATCCCGATTCTGAGCTTACGATCCGATCGTGCAAAGACAAAAACAATCCTAGGTAGGATCCCGATCTTAACAACCTTGATTCCAACCATTAAACTCCATTTATTTTTTTCCCAATAAAATAATACTATACAATAGTAGAAAACGAAAAGAGATTAAAAGATAAAAAAAGAATGAGACAAAATTAAAGATAGATAAGATCATAAGAGGTACATTTATGGGTAAGTGATAGTGATACATTCCCACCTTATCTATTTCATAAAAGGAAATTTAATTGCATTGTTATACATCATTAATTGTATTTTGTATTTATGGTTTTTGGTAAATTAATTATTAGTCATTTAAAAATGACCTTCTAACTATTTTTTTCCCAAACTCACCAAAACAGCTATGAACCTCTATCCTATCCCTGTTAAAAGCGGAAACGTGTTTGAAATTGTAATCAACACAAAAATATAATCATATTAGCGGACATAAAAGTCCAACATTTTTTTTGGAAGATGTATCCCAGACCATATTGGGCATAGACTAATACTCAACAATTTTGGGTCGAAGCCCGACTGCTAAAGCATGCAGCCCGAGGTCGAAGTCCTCATACCTCCAGAATACGTCTCCCAAGGCTCGAACTCGGGTTCACCACTATGTAGTGCCCAAGCCTTATTACTGGACTAACACTCTTTTGGTTAAAAAAAAATCCAACTTTGGTCCATATTAACCGGAAAGAAAACGGTTTAAAAGTGTTACCTTTTTTAAATGGAATTTCTCATATATATGTTTTTTATACATATCAATTTCAAATTTAAGTTTTTATACTTTAATCGGGTTCCTTTGGAAACACCATCAAGCATGGACGGAGCTAGGATTTATGTTAAGGGTGGTCCTTGACGCCAACAAAAAATAATTAATTTTTTGTTAAGGTTTTATATACCAACATATATTTTATGAGATAAATAAACTTACAACTATTATAATACTATACAATCATCAGGCGCTCCACACCCAAACTTGGTCCGATCCGACCCATGACCCGACCCACTTCTTTTTCTCTCTCATTTTTAACCCAAATCCACCCTTTGACCCGCGCGTCCATCACCCATATACCCATGTCAACTTTTACAACTTAGACCCCTGAAGTTATAAGCATTATTAACTTTAAACCTTTTACTTTTCAATATTTTATTTTATAATTTTAATGATATATCGTATATTGGCTAAAAGACATTGAAAAAATTCGTTTTAATTTTAACAAATTACGTCATTATATTTGTGTCGTCGATACGATCAAAATGAGTCCAATATTGAATGTTTTTTGACGTAGTTATTTTATTATATACTATATATACGTTACAACTTCTAACCGACTCAAATACTATATCTATTTTCAAATTTTCATATTAGCCCCCTATTCTATAAGGTTTATTCACATTACACCTTTTACTTTTCAATATTTCATTTTACGTTTTGGTCATATATCGTGTATTGGCAAAAATACGTTAAAAAATATGTTTTAATTTTAACAAATTACGCCATTATGTTTGTATCGTCGATACGATCTAAATGAGCCTAATATTGAATATTTTTGATGTAGCTATTTTATTATATACTATATAAGTTCCAACTGACCTGAATTCTATACCCATTTTCAAATTCACATATTAGCGTCCTAAACTTATAATATTTATTAATTTTGTACCTTTAGTTTTCTATATTTCATTTTACGTTTTACTCATATATCGTATATTGGTTGAAACATATTAAAAAATACGTTTTAATTTTAACAAATTACGCCTTTAAGATCGTATCGTCGGTACGATCTAATACGTTAAAAAAGTACGTTTTAATATTAACAAACTACGCCATTATAATCGTATCGTCGATAAGATCGAAATGAGCCTAATATTGAATATTTTTTTATGTATTTATTTTATTATATACGATATATATACGCTTCAACCGACCCGAATCCTATACCCACCTTTAAACTTACATATCAGCCCCCTAAACTTATAATATTTATTCACTTTACATTTTTTTGTTTTCTATATTTCATTTTACGTTTTAGTCATATATAGTATATTGACTTAAATATGTTAAAGTGTCGGTAGCTACTGTTAATAAATCCGGTGCGAAGCCCGGACTTATCAACTAGTTATAACAAAATTGCTAAAATAAATAAGCTTCTTTATAAGGTATTTTATAGGATCAAAGTTAATAAAAGTAAATACAAAATATAAGCATATATAATATTTTCTAATAGCACATTTTATTTTCATATTTTGAGATTATCTTAAAAACAAGTTATGATTCTAAAAAAAACTATCCTATAAAATTATTATTGCTTTTCAATACCAATGGGCATATCTCTAAACGACAATTATAATATAGAACAAATATAGGTATGCTAATGGATAATGAGATTTTTTTTCTTTTTTGTTGAATAAAATAGTGAAGGATTTTCTTTTGTCAACCTGTGAACTTTCTCCAAAAAGACGATTACATGATGAAATTGGTTCTTGAAATTGTTTAATATGATGAAATTATATCATATGATACATTTTTTGTTGAAATTGTTTCATATTTTGGTGGTTTTACGTGAAATCAAAAGGTTTCATAAAAATATATGAAACGGTTTTATAAGAATGGAAAAGTTACGTAAAAAATACCGAAATATGAAACATTTTCATCAAAAAATGAACCATATAATATAATTTCATCGTATTAAATAATTTCATGAACCAATTTCATTTATTTAACCTATGAAATCGTCATTTTGGCTTGAGTTCACAAGTTCACACAAAAAAAAGTTCACATATATATATAGGTGGATTCAAATGTGAACCACCTTTTTTTTGTGAACGTAAGGACAGCCGAGAGTGCGACACGTGGCGAATGACTAGGCGCCACGTTAGATCCACGGCGGATGACTAGGCGCGATTCATGGGAGGGCATTGAATTAAGAGGGGGAACCATACTCAAAGCCGCCACGTGTCGCGCTCTCAGCTGTTCTCACGTTCACAATCAAAAAGTGGTTCACATTTGAACTTTCCTCTATATATATATATATATATATATAACTCCGTAGGGGTGGGTTCAAATGTGAACCACTTTTTGGTTGTGAACGTGAGAACAGCCGAGAGCGCGACACGTGGCGGATGACTAGGCGCCACGTCAAGTCCACGCCGGATGACTAGGCGCTATTCATGGGAGGGCATTGAATTAAAGAGGGGGACCACACTCAAAGCCGCCACGTGTCGCGCTCTCGGTTGTACTCACGTTCACAACCAAAAAGTGATTCACATTTGAACTTTCCTCTAACTCCGTATACATATAAGAGAGAGAGAGAGAGAGAGAGAGAGAGAGAGAGAGAGAGAGAGAGAGAGAGAGAGAGAGAGGAGAGAAGAGAGAGAGAAAAGGGGGGGGGGGATAAATAAGTGAGAGTGAGAGTGTGGGACACTTTGAGGGCCTCTAACATGTGAGATATTTGTTGGCGATCGAGCCTTTAAATGCATGGAGTAATTATTTATTAACATGCTGACCATATAGATAGCTAATATTGGGCCAATATTGGCTCCGCCAGTGCCACCAGGCTTATCTTCAGGTTTGAAGGCTCGGGTGTTGAAAGCGGATCGGCAATTACACCCCACCCCACCTTCACACGTCTCTATCTCTCTCTCTCTCTCTCTCTCTCTCTTGTTTCACTCCATCTCTTTCTTCTTTCTCTCTCTATTGTTTCTTTTTTTTTCTTTATTAATTATTTAATAAAATAAAAAGTATAAGTAAGATTAGGTTGGGTATAACACATAATTTGGATAATTTTAAATAATTAATAGAAAGCTAATATGACAGTCGTGTAATTTTGGATAGATTAAAATATCATAGAGAATATAACTAATGGTTATAGATCAAATAAAATCGGCTGAAATACAAAAAATCTTAACTAAACAAGTGGGTTTTCCATGTTCCACCACATATAGGGTGTGAGATGCACATAATATTTCCCTTTTCATTGTCTTTATTATTCTCGCTTTCAAATCTTTAACATCTATTCCAAAGAGACAACAAAATCATTTAATTAATTGATTTTAGATAATTTTGAAGTTTCAATTTCAAATCTTTATTCTCTGTATTAACGAGAGAACCAAATCATTTAATTAGTTTTTATATAATTCAAAGTTTCAAAATAGACGTTGCATAGACAAGCATATATTTTAACTGATTAAATAGTTTTTAGGATCTAATTAGTTAACTAGTTTATAACTTGTTACGTTGAATTCTCCTCTAGTTTGATTTTTCTAGTTGCTAAATAGTTCTACATTAATTTATTGATTGATCAACTTAATTGTTTATCACATTAAGGTGTATTAACTTACGAAAAGAGAAAAGAGATTAAAAGACAAAAAAAGAATGAGACAAAGTTAAAGATAGAGATAAGATCATACGAGCTACATTTATGGTAAGCGAAGGTGAAACACTCCCACCTTATCTATTACATAACTGAAAATTTGTTAGAAATTATTATTAGTTGTCTCAATTAGTAATTTGCTTAAAGTTAGTTTTCTTTTATGTAATTGTGGATTAGGCCCAATGTTTAGGGCCCATCCATTTAAAGCCTTTAGCCCTTTAGTAGTTTAGTATAAATAGGAGCTTGGGATTTCATTTGTTGTTTACACTCCTTCCTCCACTCTTCCATCATTTGAGAGAATTATATAAGATTGATATATTGATGACCACTCTTACACTTGTTCATACATCATCATCATCATGTTCATGATCATTCTTTCATAGATCTTGCATTATTGGCTTCCATCATTCAAAGATCTACGTGTTCATGCATATTCGTTGTGGTTGATTTGGAACCTACAATTGGTATCAGAGCCTACCACTGCTCTTGATCCGTAGTCTTCCTGCAACATAAGTTTGGACTTCTTGCGAAAGAAGATCAATCTTCCTACGACAGAAGATCAGACTTCTTTCGAAAGAAGATCAATCTTCCTGCAACAGAAGATTGGACTTCCTGCGACAGAAGATTGGACTTCCTGCGACGAAAGATCAATCTTCCTGCGACAGAAGATCGGACTTCCTGCGACAGAAGATCAAACTTCCTGCGACAGAAGATCAATCTTCCTGCAACATAAGAAAATCTTCTTGAAGCATTAGAGTGCTTGAAAACTAGTTCTCCTGAAGCAGAAGATAGTGCTTTCCTTGAACACTTTCGGATCATATTTAGTGGTTCAAGATCCACAATCAACCATCAATCATGAACACGCAAGAAGCTTTTGCTATAGGGTCCGATACCCGACCACCGGTTTTCCATGTCCATGAAGAAGAATTTTATGAAGAGATGAATGACATGAAGAAGGCCTTGGCATTGATCACCAGGTCTTTGTCAAAGAGAAATGCAAGAAAACCCATGTCTTTTAACAACCATCTAAGAAGAGTTGAACAGGGTGGCAGAGCTGACTACTAGAAACCCGAAGAAAAGACCAAGTCTGATGACAAGGGCAAAGAACCAAAGAAAACCTGCTTCATGATGCAAGATGAGGGAACAACACTACTTGCTGAAGATGAAGCTTGGCTCAGAATGTCAAGTGATGATGAGGAGGGAGATACCGTATGTATGCTTGCTGAGGATCTGACTAGTGATGAAGGAAGAGAAGATCAACTTTGCCTGATGGCAAATGATGAGGATGAGGGATGTTACTTTGAAGACGGAGATTGATAACACCAAAATTATACATGTTTTGGTTGAGCGTAATCGTATGACTTTACCCCATTTCTCACCCGTTTATGATCATTTCACTCACCAAATGAGCTTATTATTGTTTATGTAGGATTTGGAGGCCGTGGAACGGAAGAGTGCGAAAAAAGGCGAAAAAACGTGAAAAATGCACAAGTTCAATACAGTAGCAATCTGGCGTCCGTGAAATTCCAGATCTGGCGCCGCCAGATTCGACAAAGATGAAGATCAGGGTTGACCTAAGTGTTTGGCGCCGCCAAACGAGCAGTCTGGCGATCGCCAGATGGCCCCTGGACGTTTTCCTTTAAATAGCAGCCTCCTCCTTCAGTTCAGAACATGGTTTTTACACGACACGAAGCAGAGACGATAGAGTGAAAGTCAGAGTGGTGACAATACGCTGCGGGGTTCGATCTTTGATCATCCATCATTGTATTGTCGGTATCATGTCTACTATCATGTTTTCTGTTTTCAGTATGTTTAGTGAGTAGTCTTCTAATAGTGGTACTTGTCATGGTCGATGAACCATTATGGATGATGATTTGATACTTAATGTTTATTGGTTTGTTTTTGATTGGTTGAATGTGTGTTATGGTTCCGTTCTGATTATTATTGTTTGGTTATTTGAACTCATTGGTTGGGTGTATCTGTTTGACCAAAATAGATAGACTCCGATAGGATAATCAACCTACCTTAACCTACCCTTGGACCAAGAGAGTTGTGTTAAGTGGTTACTCGGACCGAGAGTGACCTGGAGGAAGAAAACCATACAATAGAATTAGGATCGGATTTCCGGTACTAGGTTGCCCGACAAACGACCTAAGTATTGGACTAGGAGGACCGAGTCCTAGTTAAAGACCATAATCACTACATGTTAGGGTGTCCTAGACTTAAATTCCTACAATAATCAAAACAACCAAATCTTTGGCCTATTTAAATCATTCACTTGGAGATTCACTATACCATGATAAGTACTACTGTTTTTCCTTCATATAGTTATTAATCAATCTTTTTATTGCTTTCTTAGTTCGTAGTTAATTTAATTGTCTTTTTAGTGTTAAAACCTTTTTCATAAAAACCCCCCAAAAGCTTTAGGTTAATTAAACTGATTTAGATTAATAATCTACGATAACTTGACCGTTCCCAGTGGTAGATACGATACCTGGACTTTCCTACACTATATTACTCACGATCAGGTACGCTTGCCTGTATATGTGGTAAGACAGTGGCTAGGCATTAGAGGTTAAAACTTGTTACGCTTTTTATGTATGATAATTACCGCATCAAGTTTTTGGCGCCGCTGCCGGGGAACGGTAGTTGTTAGATTTTAGTCTTAGTTAGTTTTGTTAATCGATCCTTGTGAGGGATTTTTTCCCTTACAAGTTTTTCGCTTTCTAGTTAAATTAGTTATTTATATTTTTATTTTTAGTTTATCTCTTTGTTTCCCGCAAGTTGCCCGTAACCGTTTGTTGTGATTTCAGTCACGGCAAACTTGTTAGAGCCATTTGAGGAGCCGGAGAGAGAATTCAGAAAAAGAAACAAAAAGAAGTCGAAAGCTAACAAAGTTCGCCCGAGAGCTTTGATTTTTGAGATGGGAGACGAAGCACCGATGTGGACCGCCAGGAGAGCCGCTCCAACTGTACCCACCAATCCGATCACGAAGCCGGACCTAAACAAGGAAATCCCGGGGAAGCTCCTTCACATGATCAAGGACCTTACCTTCGACGGGAAAAACGATAGCAATCCTGTCGTACATATGGAGAACTTCGTGGATATCTGTGATCTGTTCAAAACAGAGGAAGGCCGAGATGATGCGATTCGTCTCCGAGTCTTTCCTCTCACACTTACCAGAGAAGCTAGAGCTTGGTTACGCTCGTTAGAGCCAAGTTCCATCACTACTTGGGAAGGACTTCGTTCAAAGTTCCTTTCCCGATTCTTTCCACCGTCTAAGATCGACAAGTTAAGAGCCGATATCTGATCCTTCCAACGAGATGACGGGGAGACCATATCCGAAGCATGGGAACGTTTCAAACACCTTCTAAATTCGTGCCCGAGTCACGGATTGAATAAGAGTGAACAAGTCCAAACTTTCTATAGTGGGCTTGCTTATTCTTCACGCGCTACATTGGATTCATCTGCCGGAGGTGTCTTTATGTACAAAATGCCCACGGAAGGTTACAAGCTCCTCAAAGACATGCTCATACACAACATAGATTGGAGGACGGACAAGTGCTTGCAAATCCCGAGGATGGCCGGGAAAATCTCAACCGACTTTGATCCATCCGATGAACTAGCCGCTATGAAAAACCAACAGGTAAAGTTTGAACGAAAAATAAAAGAACTAATTAAATCCGTTCATGCTTTGTAGGTTGGATGCGAGGAGTGCAATGGACCACACTTGACTAAGGATTGCCCGAACCGACCAATGATGACACCCGAGGAGGTGAATTATCTTAACCGAGGCGATTACCAAGGGAGGTGGAACAACAATCGTAATTTCATCCCTAGACCTCCTGGTTTCTTTGCACCAAATCAACAGAACCAAAGACCGGATGGAGAGCCACGTGTTTCTATCGAAGATCGGATTGTCCAATTCATGGATATGCAAAAGAAGCTAAACGATGAGGTAAGTTCATACTTACGTAACCACCAAAGTACTATCCAGAATTTGGAATTGCAGGTTGGACGTGTTTCGCAAATGCTAAGTGAAAGGACTCAAGGGGAGTTACCAACGCAAACACAAGTTAACCCGAAGGTGGAGAACGTGGAGCCGATGCTCATGATGGCCGGAGAACCATCAAAGAAGAAGTGGACGGACATCTACACAAAGAAGTATGTGGAGAGCGATAGCGGTAGTGAGCCCGATTATGCCACGGATTATGACTCGGAGGGGTTCACCATTTCGTTCGAGCATCTAGGACTTAAAGGACCCGTTGCTTCAAGTGATGATGAGGAGGAAGATGGAAAGCAAGGCGGATACGCGGAGTTCATGATTCCGAAGAAAGAAGATAAAGGCAAGGAGAAAGAGAAGGAAAAAGCACCGGAGGATGACCTCATTTACATTGCACCTATCAAACATGATCCAGGGAGTTACAACTTACCTATTTCTTGTCATAAATTTAAAGGTCTTGCTTTGGTAGATTCAGGTGCTGCACTTAACATGATGCATGTTGGTTATTGCAGGAAAATGGGAGTTAAAAAGATCATGCCAACAGACTATCAATAGCGAGGAGTGAACGGTTACATGACAAAGTCGTTAGGAATAGCGGAATGAGTCCCAATTCGCATTGGCAACTTTGTTTACTATACGGGCCTCGTTATAGCTAATCTTCCACAGAACACGGAGATCCCGATAATCCTCGGGGGATCTTTCTTGCACACCGCTCAAGTGAATACCGATATGCGGAACCAGGTGACGAGCTTGGGATATGGAGAAAATCAGATTTACTTTGATCCTAACGGAGAGCCGGTCAGACATCTTGATGAACTGTATGAAGATCCTTCTCTGGCCTACAAGAAGAGCATGAACCGCCCGTTACTCCCTCATGAACGTGAAAAGAAGACGGAGGATTATCCGAACCCAATACGCCAAAAGGAGCAAGCAACCAATGGGTCAGGTCCCTCCAAGAAGGAGTTCAGGAAGAAGAGAGGCTCGTCATCCCGACGTGCCAAGAAATGAGCCGAAAAAGGGGTCGAGCTCTAGACCCATCCAAAAACGAAGCGCTTCTCGGAAGGCAACCCGAGCATTTTCTTTCTTTTTGCATTTTTAGGTTTTTCGTGTGTGTTTTTGTTAATCTTTTTGTTTGATATTGCTTAGGTAACCATACGGAGGAGATAGACGCAAAAATCGAGCAAATCCGAAGCGAGATAGAGTTTTCGAAAAGTTGGAAACAGAAGCAAAGTCGCGATCGCCAGATTCCAAGTCTGGCGACGCGAAGTTGGTAAGTCGTGGTAACAGGTAAAAATTTCGAATCTCGCGACGCGAGGAGGGCCGTTTCGCGACGCGAAGCTTTAAAAATTAGGGTTATTTTTCAGAAACTGCCTGTTTCGCGACGCGAAACCCTGGGTTTGGCGACGCGAAAACAGTGCAGATGGGTTTTTAACCCTCTTTTCTCACTTTTTCAAAAGAACACAACCCTAATTTCTCTTAGGCGCCGCGAAATCCTCTCACGTCCTTGCGAAATCCGACCTTCTTGAGCTTCAATTTCATCATTCACCATGAACAAGGTATGTTTCCTAACTTTAATTTCATGAGGATAGCTTGATTTGGGAGATTTGGATCTTGTTTTGGGCATCAATGGTGTGTTTATGCTTATATGGATTTGACATTGTTCTTGATACACCATTGATTGTTTAGAGCTTATTGATTGATGCATGCACTATGTTTTGATTGAAATTTCATTCTAGCATGCTTGTTGATCGTTTAATCTAGTGAATATGCTTTGATGATAAGTGTGGGGATTTTGGTGACATCAAAATCCCCCATTCGTTCTTGTTAGCTAGATTAGTTTGTAATTGAGGTTGGACTAAAAGTTCAAGTGTGGGGATGTTCCACATCCCCTTTGATCTTTGATTTGTGATTTTTCATATATGAATTTGATACTTGAACTTGTTAGTCGTGGAAGTTTGTCTCGTTGAGTTTTTGATGTGAATAAACCTTGTCTTGTGTTTAGGGATTAAATCTTCTAAGACAATGGTATTTGGATTTTGTAAAGACAAAGGACCCGATCGTCAACTTCCACCGCAACCAATTTCCGTGCACCGGATGGGAGTCACGTGTTCACCTATTTCATGAATGACCCAAATTTGAATGCCCCGAAACGGGAGGAGTACCGGGATACCGTTAACCGACTTCTTGCCCGTCAAGTGCTAATTCCGAGGAGAGTCGACTGGGACCTTCTTCGATCGATGAGTGTCGAAAACAACATCAAGGCAATACTCGAAAAGCATGCCTACGACGAGGATAACACCGAGTATTATATTTGCCATGCATGGGGGCGAGTCTTTGACATTGCCGAGACCCTCTATCGCGAGCTTATTGTTGAGTTCGTGGCCACGTTCCGTTTCAACGCAATCAAGGCCCTTGAGGAGTTTCATCAATCATGCATGACATTCCGACTTGGTGGAGTTTGGAGATCGCTATCTTTGGTCGAGTTTGCCGTTGCTTTGGGGATATATACCCAAGAGGAAGTGGATGCTCCCGGATTCGTGGAGTACATGTGGGCGACTTCGAAAAGACCGGATGGTTTTGATCCTCAATTGGCTTGGGCGGGTCTAGGTGAAGGTGACTATTGTGGTAATCTTAAGGCGAAAGGTTTTCTTGCTTCTTCGGATCGACTTCTACACCGCATGCTCATTCAAGCGGTGAATGCTCGTTCTTCAAGTGAGGAGAAAGTTTCGGTTTATGATCTATGGCTTCTTGAGCAGCTCACCACGGATGACAAATATCCGAATGCTTCGTATCTCATCGCCGTTCAACTTGCCAAAGGAAGTGGTTATCGAGAGGGTAGTCGCATAGTTGGTGGCCCTTATTGATCTTTATCTCTTTTATCTCTCTCATTCGATATGGTTGTCGTAAACAATTTTATTTTTCTGCGTGGTTGTGTTTGGTTTGTTTGGACAACTTTTTATTTTGTTTGGTTTGTTTAGGATTTTAAGTACTTTTAATTGCTTTAGTTTGGTTTACTTTGTTTAGTTCGTTTTTACGTTTTTACTTTTTCTTTTTGGTAGTAGATACAGCGATCTATGATCTTGAATCGAGCACAATACTTAGAACACTCTGAGATCAGAACCGATTTCGTCACATAACCCGGGAAGTTTCTCTTTTTCCCAATTACTCCATAATTGTTTTGATTGTTGCATTGAGGACACTGCAAATTTTAAGTGTGGGGAGGGGGTTATGTAGACTTATCTGTTTAAATGGGTTCACTTTTTGCTTTATGGTGTGTCGTTTTTCAAATTTTTGAAAGCTTTGAGTTTTGACCCCAATTTTTTCGAAATCTGAGATTGTTTTTGAGACTGAGTTGCTTGCATAGGAGAACACTGAATAGGATTAGTTGAGTAAAAGGATGCCTTGGAATACTGATTACCATGAGTGCCTCACCCAATTCCTTTGAGAGTTTGAGCCTTAATTGTTATATCTATTTATTTCGTGAGGAATACCGACTTTGACCCAAGGTAGAACTTGTCATTTGAATGCTTGTCGAGACCACACAAGAGAAGTATTTATCACCATTGTACTGATAGAGGCCTTCGTTTCTAACCTTTTTAGCCTTCGTCAGATAACCTCATCATAAGGTTATTTGATTTGCCTAGCCTTTGATTGAAAAGTACTCATCATTAGTACTTCATCCCTTGTAACCATTTTGAGCCTTAGCCTTTTCATTTCTTTACCCACTATACACCTTATCCTTTAGCCTAATTGTTTTATCTATCTTTTGGCCGTAACTTAAATTTGATTCTTGAGATGTTTTGATCCAATTTTTCAAATCTGACAGTTTTTATGGGATTGAGATTTAAAAGAGCCCAAAAGCAACATAGTTGCTGCTCTGAAAAAAAAGAGGAAAAGAAAAGAAAGAGAAAAATATTTGAGACTCAGAAAAGAAAAAGAAATATCAAAAGAGTCGAGAATGTTGAAAAAAAGAAAAGAATGTGAGCTGAAAAAAAATCGAAAAAGAATTTGTGCCCCAAATAAGCCATAGGCTTAGGCCAATTCTAAAAGAAAGAGAGGAGATGCTCATCCCAAAAGTTTCATTGTTCGAAAGTCAGATTGCTTCGCTGTTTGGATCATTACTGATTGAGTTTTCAAGTTTTTGTTGCAAAACCCTTAGTCACTTATATATCCTTTATCCTACCCTTAACCTTTAGCCTAATGTTACAACCCTAAAGTCCTCCTGACGGTTGACAACTTCTCAGTGGTGGAGATTAGATTTGGTGACAAGCTTATGCATGCGGGAATTAGTCGAGTATTGGTGTGATCACTTACATATACACTTTTACCCCCGAGAGATACACTTTATATGATTATTCATACTTTGTGAGGGTAAAAGGTTGATCTTGGTATCCGATTGCTTAATGAGTCTTGTTTGTGTGTTCGATTGTGTGAGTATACTTTGTTCTTTTTGATGATCTTGGGTGGAGATAATTTTGGAGTTATCTTTCTTATCTTTCAGTCTTTTGATTGAGGACAATCAAAGCTTAAGTGTGGGGATTTTGATAACACCAAAATTATACATGTTTTGGTTGAGCGTAATCGTATGACTTTACCCCATTTCTCCACCGTTTATGATCATTTCACTCACCAAATGAGCTTATTATTGTTTATGTAGGATTTGGAGGCCGTGGAACGGAAGAGTACGAAAAAAGGCGAGAAAACGTGAAAAATGCACAAGTTCAATACAGTAGCAATCTGGCGTCCGTGAGATTCCAGATCTGGCGCCGCCAGATTCAACAAAGATGAAGATCAGGGTTGACCTAAGTGTTTGGCGCCGCCAAACGAGCAGTCTGGCGATCGCCAGATGGCCCCTGGACGTTTTCCTTTAAATACCAGCCTCCTCCTTCAGTTCAGAACATGGTTTTTACACGACACGAAGCAGAGACGATAGAGTGAAAGTCAGAGTGGTGCCGATACGCTGCGGGGTTCGATCTTTGATCATCCATCGTTGTATTGTCGGTATCATGTCTACTATCATGTTTTCTGTTTTCAGTATGTTTAGTGAGTAGTCTTTTAACAGTGGTACTCGTCATGGTCGATGAACCATTGTGGATGATGATTTGATACTTAATGTTTATTGGTTTGTTTTTGATTGATTGAATGTGTGTTATGGTTCCGTTCTGATTATTATTGTTTGGTTATTTGAACTCATTGGTTGGGTGTATCTGTTTGACCAAAATAGATAGACTCCGATAGGATAATCAACCTACCTTAACCTACCCTTGGACCAAGAGAGTTGTGTTAAGTGGTTACTCGGACCGAGAGTGACCTGGAGGAAGAAAACCATACAATAGAATTAGGATCGGATTTCCGGTACTAGGTTGCCTGACAAACGACCTAAGTATTGGACTAGGAGGACCGAGTCCTAGTTAAAGACCATAATCACTACATGTTAGGGTGTCCTAGACTTAAATTCCTACAATAATCAAAACAACCAAATCTTTGGCCTATTTAAATCATTCACTTGGAGATTCACTATACCATGATAAGTACTACTGTTTTTCCTTCATATAGTTATTAATCAATCTTTTTATTGCTTTCTTAGTTCGTAGTTAATTTAATTGTCTTTTTAGTGTTAAAACCTTTTTCATAAAAACCCCCCCAAAAGCTTTAGGTTAATTAAACTGATTTAGATTAATAATCTACGATAACTTGACCGTTCCCAGTGGTAGATACGATACCTGGACTTTCCTACACTATATTACTCACGATCAGGTACGCTTGCCTGTATATGTGGTAAGACAGTGGCTAGGCATTAGAGGTTAAAACTTGTTATGCTTTTTATGTATGATAATTACCGCATCAGAGATCAAGGCTACAATGATTGTGACTCGGAGAATTCTGAGTCATCTTCTTCTGAGGTACTCCCGGACCCTTATATTGAACTCGAAAATCAAGTAAAAGGTCTAGCACTTAAAATTTCTGAGTATGATAAGAAAATTAAACAAGCAAACAACTTAACAACCATTGTTGAATCCAAACTAGCTAGTGAACATGCCTTAATTGTGAAATTCAACGTTGAGTTAGCTCACTCCAAGAATACAATTAACATGCTCACTCTTGCAAATAAAATTCTTGAAGATAAAGTAACATGCATGAATGATAGTATCACTAACCTACAAAAGAAACCATGAGGCTGAAGTCTTGAGTAGAGTAAGTGTTCAAAAGTATGAAGGAATTTTTACCCAACGAACAAATCTCTTTGCAAAAATAAAAGATATGGAGGACAAGTTCCTAAAGAGAGGCCAAACCGATTGATAACTCCAAAATTATACATATTTTACTCGCATCAATTCCCCACTTTTATCTTCATTTTGAGAGTAATTATGATGCTGTTTGACTTAAAAAGGTTTAATTCTTAATTTTGTAGGTCTTGGAGGCCGTGGAACGGAAAAGTACGAAAAAGGGCGAGAAAACGTGAAAAATGCACAAAATCAATACAGTAGCAATCTGGCGTCCGCCAAGTTCAGAATCTGGCGCCGCCAAACCATCTGGCGCCGCCAAACCAAAAATCTGGCGCCGCCAAGTTCGACAAAGATGAAGACCGGGGTTTGACCTAAGCATCTGGCGACGCCAAACCAGCAGTCTGGCGAACGCCAGATGACCCCTGGACGTTTTCTTATAAATACAGGCCTTGGTCATTCAGTTTGAGGCATCCAGTTATCCGATTTTCAGTATTTTTCTCTGTAATACTCTCTTAGGTCAGATGTTGGGAGCCGCTTAGGGTTTCCAACCCGAGAAGATGGAGGCTCGATGTGACAACTACAGAGGAGATTCGAGGGGATGCTACGCCAAATCGACCGGTCTTTAGTTGGTTTGTCTAAGCATTTGTAATTGACATGTCTATGTGTTGATTCCTCTTGTGTGTCTATTATGGTTTGAATACTTTGGATTTTAGTTTATTAATTAGATGCATGATTTGTTGAATGTTGTCTTTGATTCCGTTCTAATCTATTGTTTGGTGATTTGAATTCATTTGGTTGGGTGTATTTGTTGGACCAAAACAGATAGACTCCGAAAGGATAAACAACCTACCTTAGCGTGACCTTGGACCAAGAGAGTTGTGTTAAGGGGTTACTTGGACCAAGAGTGACCAGATAGTAGAAAAGCCATGCAATAGAATTAGAATCGGATTTCCGGTGTTAGGTTGCCTGACAAACACCTAGTATTGGAGCTAGGAGGACCGAGTCCTAGTTGATAATCTGAGATAAACATGTTCGGGTGCATTATTGCTTAAATTCTGACAACAATCATAAATCTATGTCTTATGAAAGTAAACCATAATGGATTCACTTATCTCCAATGTATGTCTGTTCATCAGTTTTCCACTTCTTGGTTAGGTTAATTTATTAATTGTCTTTTATATTTCAAAATACTTTTCTAAAAACAAAACTCCCAAAAAGCTTTAGGTTAATTAAACTGATTTAGATTAATAGTCTATAAAACTTGACCGTTCCAGTGGTAGATACGATACCTGGACTTTCCTACACTATATTACTCACGATCAGGTACGCTTGCCTGTATATGTGGTAAGATGGTGGCTAGGCAGTAGAGGTTAAAACTTGTTACGCTTTTTATATATGATAATTACCGCATCAAGTTTTTGGCGCCGCTGCCGGGGAACGGTAGTTACTAGATTTTTGATCTTTATTAGTTTGGTTAATCGATCTTTGGTTGGGAATTTATTCCCGATTAAGTTATTTGCTTTCTAGTTTAGTTTTTAATTTTTATTTTCGTGCTACTCCGGGTATTTTTCTTGTGTTGCAGATATGGAGATCAACAAAGGACTGATCAAAATGATCTTCACTATATCATTTGACGGAAGACCTGGCGGAGAACCATACAAACACCTCGAAGCATTCGAAGACATCTGTGATCTATTCAACGCTACAGAAGATTAGGTAAAACTTCGAGTATTTCCCTTTACCTTGACAAATAGGGCAAAAAACTGGTTTAAAAGATTGACCCCAGGATCCATTAAGACTTGGGAAGATTTAAAATCTGCCTTTTTGTCGAGGTACTTTCCCATTTCCAAGGTTAATAAAATAAAAGCCGAAATTTGGCAATTTAAACAAGGAAAAGAACATCTTGCGAAAGCATGGGAAAGATATAAGGATTTACTCTTGAAGCTTCCAAATCATGGTATTGATGATAAAGAGGTGATGGATATATTTTATGCGGGGTTGACGAACGATTCTCGATTATGGTTAGACTCATCTTGTGGTGGTATCTTTCATTATAAGACAGTTACGGAAGCATGTAAGCTCCTGGACGACTTAGAAGCACATTATCTAGACTGGTCCACCGATGAGCCGCAAATCAAATGCACAAACTGCGGAAACGCTCCTTCGACGGAATGTCACGCTTGGATGTCAATTCTTGCGCAATCTAAGACGAGCGGCGGAATAATCGAACAGTTGTTCCATCATTTTTCAGAACAAAGAAAGACGAGCACAAACGAAGAACAACAATTCCGAGAGTTCGTGAATTTCGTTGCAGGAATATACAAAAGTACCGACCAGATCCTCCGAGAAGTCAAGGGAGCATGTCCTCATGTGGAAATAAACGAACAAGCTGAAGTGTTTACTGCTACGAGAGGAGGTAAGATTGTGGAACCACCTATGCTCAAAACTGACCAAATTCCTAATCTGCAGGTTGTTGAACCGGAGGTCGAATTATCATCACCCCCGATGAAAGAAGTCAGAAAGGAAACAGTCAAGGAGTCTACAACACCACATGAGCCGACACGAATCGAAGAGCTTTCGACAGTGGATCAATCTATGACTCAACATGAGGTAATTCCACCATGGTCCGATTCTGATGATTCTGACGATGAACTTTCATGGCAGGTTAATACAACGGAAGAATACCATGATGAAGACTGCCTAGATGGAATCGGAACTCTAATGCAAGATGATCAAGTCGAAGAATCGACACCCGAAGAAGCCTCGCCAGACCAATCCGTTCCTAAACAAAAGGTAAGTCAACCATTTGTTAAATCCGATGATTCTAACAGTTCTTTAATTTTGCAGGATGAAACAATGGGTGAAGAATCGGATGGTGAAGACTTTGAGCAAGAGGGATATGAGGAACAAACTCCAAAAGAAAAGCTATCCCCCATTCAGCCAAAGGTAAATCTCCCAATGTCTGAATGTAATGGTACTAACAATGAGCCTTTGTTCTGTCAGGTCAATCGGTACGAAGATCCTTTTTGGGAAGCCAGTTGCCAAATCGGTTGAACCAACGCACATAATGGAGTATCTAAAGGATCTGGTTACAAAGATACCAATCCCGTACACTCAGTCTGCAAAGAAACGGAACACAAACCGGAGCAATAAGTGGTGCATAACTCTACCTGGTGGATCACACAAAGGTAAATCGGTAAGCCCATATACGTACCACTATTATCCCCCTTGCTTGATTGCAAGTGCAGGGTGTCCCATTTCAATTGAGGTTGCATAACCTTAGAGTCAGGCTCGAGACTCAAGTCAAAAACAAGCGCTTCTCGGGAGGCAACCCGTGTTTTTTTCGTTTTTCAGTTTTTCTTTGAGTTTTAGTTAAGTTTGGATCAGTAGAGTCAAAGGGAATCAACCAAATCGATTTTTGAACGGAATTTTTTTTCGAACTTGCACAGAAAGCATTTCGCGGTCGCGAAATTTCTAGTTTGGCGTCGCGAGAAGAGTCCAGGGACCAAAAATTGAAATTTTGAAAAACAGGCTTCGCGCCGCGAGCCTTCTCTTCGCGCCGCGAGCCTCGACTTTATCTGTCCCGTGCCCCTTTTTAATCCCTCGCGCCGCGAAGGTATAGGCTCGCGCCGCGAGCAAGTGACAGACCCAGTTTTAAAGTCGCGATTTTTAGGGTTCTGTCATTTCTCTCTTGCCTCTTGCGCCGTTTGTTCAAGATGTCATCTTCCTCGTTGGTACATTGACCGTTTTTCAAAGCTCCCAAGCACTAGCTATTTTACAAGTAAACAAGTTTTTAAACGACAATGCTTGAAACCTATTTTACCATCTAAACAAGTTTTTGGCGTTTTTGGGTACAATTTGTTTTTGAAAAACTAGATGGTAAAATTTTTAAGTGTGGGAACCCACTTTGCGTAAAACCTTAAAGTTTACATATTTTTGAAAACGGGCTCCCGTCACTTTGGTTTTTATAAAATGTGGTCAATTATTAACGGGAAGATGCAATCTTTCATTTTGGCGAAAAGCATGAGGTTTGTTGTTTGATGTGCTCGTTGGTTATTTGCTACTTCTTGAATTGTTGCCTTGGTGTGGTTTGCAACGTTATCGTTCCACTTTTGGTGTTGTGACCGTAAGTGATTTTAGGAATCTTGTAGTTTTTCACCTCGGTTTAAAACTCAAATTTTTGGCGGCATGTTATGCTTATCTTTAAAACGCCACTTTTTGCAAGATTCTAAGTGTGGGAACTGTTTATGCAAAAAATTACACAAATTACGTCGTAAGATAAGTTGTGAGGCTAATCCGTCGAAAGTAAGAATCTAACTTGGTAAACACACAAATAAATAAACTAAAATGAATACAAGAGATTGATGACGCAGGAGAAACCTTAATGTCGAGGAAAAAACCTGCGGTCGACTAAGATATAGTCGACGTTGTACTATGTATCACCAAGCAGGGGTGATGTCCTTGAATTTTACACTGTCGGTCGTACGATTACAATAGAAATAACAATTCGGTCGAAGATAAATTACAAAGATTTGCTTAGAAATTGGAGAGAATGTAAGGGCAGCTTGGAAATAATCCGATCCCTTCAAATGAGAGCTTCAGGTGTCTTTTATAATTGGTTTTGCAGTAACGGTCGTCAATAATGGCTTATTAATGACAACGGTTGTAACTGTCGCGGGAATCTTGGTCGTAACGGTTGAGTGTTAATTAGACGTGTATCCTGGCCTTTAATGATGATTTGGTCTTCGATAACGGTCAATTACCTGTTACAAGAAAACAGGCTAAGGAAAAATATGACCGTTAGTAGATAACTGATAACTATCGTATGTTATCTTATGAGAATCGTACGATACTTGCTGGAGTAATCGTTCGATGACGTTCGATGGTGCGATGCGATGTTTGACGGAACTTTAGGCTTGTCTTAGGACCTTATCTTAATACAGGACTAAGGTCCAATAAGATATCTTACGATTTTATATCGTCGTCGTACGAGGGTAAATTTTTACCTAAACAGATTGCCCCCAAGATTTAGAAAAATATTTGCAATCGATTTTTCTGAATCTTCTATTCGTGTCTAGATCTGATCGAACGTCGAATGAATTGTTTAGAACGTAGTCGAATACCAAACGGTTCAAATGACGTAGCCCGATGACGTCGTTCATAGCTGTCGATTCGATGGCTTCCTTTGGACGCGTGTCGTAATCTGATTGGACCTTAATTACTTGGAGGAGAATCCGGTTACCATAAAAGGTTTAATTTTAATTTTGGAATGTTAATCTCTTCCAATTTTCTTTCGATTTTCAAATTCTCTCAATTGTAATCCACTCCGATTTTCAACTCCTTTATCTTCGGCAAGAATCTTGATTCCAAGTCATTATAAGATACTCTCTTCTTTCTCATTGTTTGATACGTTTGAGGTTTTTAGCTAGGAAGATTTTGGACGTTTTTGCGAGATAGTTTAGATAGGTTTGAGTTTTTGATGACGATCGAAGTTGCAAGTACGATTACCGATAACTCGGATGTCCAATCTTTTCGGGATTTAGCAGGTCTTCCTGAGGGGATTGAGACTAAGTTGGCTAAACATGTCCGTCCGGCGGATGCCCCAGCAGGGTTTTTTGCCCTATTTGAATATCCATTCCGAGTTGGGTTTCGATGGCCTTTCACATCTCTCGCCAGGTCCCTTATGAATAGGTTTAGCATTTCCCCTGGCCAACTGATGCCTCAAGTTTGGAGAATCCTTTGGGTGATCGAGAAGGTTACCAAGGATTGGGATCGTCCTGCTTTCACCGTCGAGGACTTGCTTACGGCATACACCATGACGCCCTTCCCTTATAACCGATATGGGTTGTATCCTAAGGGGAGGGGGAACGCGATGCTGGTTCACGGCCTGCAGGTGAATGATCGCGGATGGAAATCCCGATATATCCTCGTTCGCTCTTCGACGGTCGAAGGGGATTGGGTTGTTCCAGAGTGGAACTCATTAGGTATAGGTTTTTTCATTTGTTTTGTTCATTTATATATATAGTTTTTGTGGTATCTGACAATGATCGTATGCATTCTATAGAAATCGATCTCAAGTTCGAGGCTACTCCTGAGTCTACTGAAGTCGTAGAGTACTTCTTGACTTACGGAATTGTCGCACGTTCTTATACGACACAGAGGTCAGGGGACGATCACGACGTTGAGGAAATTGAAGTCCAGGAAATTTCAGCGGAAGATATGGAAGGTATTTTGTCTTGACAAGTCTTAGTTGTACGATTTCTTGTTATCATATTGTTGATGTGTTTTTTCTTTTTGTGTCGCAGGTCAGAAGAGTTATAGAGAGCTGAACAGCTGGAGGCGGCCAAGAGGGCCAAAAACAAAAGGAAAGCTTCAGAGGCTAAACAAGCCTTGACAAAGAAGCTCAGGTCGAACTTTTCCGAAAGGTCGGTGCCTGTCGAAGGAAAAAGTCCATCCAAGGATGCTGCGCGCAAGGCGGAGGATGTGACTGAAGTTTCTCCGGTGAATTTTGTCTCCCCGGAGATTGAATCGAAGAAGGCTGATGTAGTGAAGACGCCCCAAAAAATGCCAAAGGACAAGGGTGTCGGAAGTAGCTCTGGTCCTACGACTTTGAACATAAAACTTCCTCAGGATTTTTTGTCGAATGACACCATTAATACCGATAACCTCTTTCCTGCGATTTCTCAGTTCCTTCTCCCATCACAAATGGAGCACATGAAGGATATGTCAATCGAAGATATCCACGCCTTGGTGACTGGTCTTTCCTTCCTGGTAAGTAATGTCGTACGTTCTATATTTATGATTATATTCATACGATCTAATCTTTTTCTTTTTGTTTTGTAGGGCCTTCAGGCGAGTCTTGGTCTCCATGCCGGTATGGAGGAGGTCAAGAGAGAGCTGACGCTTAGTAGGTCTGTTGTGGCAAAGGTCCGCAAAGACTTGGAGAAGGCCAACAACAAGGTCTTTAAGATGGCTGACGAGATCAAGGCGAAACAGGTCCTTGTCGAGGATCTTCAGTCGAAGTTAGAGGAAGAAGAGCTCATTAAGAACGAGCAGCGCGGACGTCTGAAGTCTGCTGTCGACCAAGTCAAAGAGCTTCAGGAGGAAGTTGCACGTCTCCGTGAAGAGAAGGTCAAGGCTGATGAAGTTTCATCTTCGCGGGTACTTTTATCCAAGATCTGAAGGATGAAGTGGCTTTGACCAGGTTGGTCGCGCGTGCTGCTCTCCTCCGTCGTGTGGTCGCGGGTACTTTTACCCTCGACATGGCGAAGGCTGAGGTTATAGCCTTCAAGGAGCAGATGGGATCCGAGGAGGATCTGGATGCTGATGACTTGAAGGACCTTGATGAAGGCGTAGTGGAGGGAGATAAGACGTTGGACGAGCCTCAGGTTGCGGCTTCTGGGGAGGAGGTCATGCAAATAATGACTTCTGAATCCGTTCCTGTGACCGAGGTCGAGAAGGTTCTCACTGAGGCTGACTTTCCTTAGTTTATGATTTATCTGTTTTAAGACAATTTTTGTAATCGTATGACGCCATTTTTGGCGGTTTAAACATCGTTTGGTTTTTATAACATTTACTTTATCTTGCGTTATTCTGCGTTTATATTCTGTTTTGTCGTGCGACTTTAGGCCTTAGAATGATTTAGAAACGTTTCTTTGTTGTTTTACTCTTAAATTGAGTAATCGTGCGACTGGCGTTTAGTCTTGCGCTCGTGCGATAGCTTCGTGCGTTTAAAGCAGTCTGCGTTTCAAGCGAAAATCGTGCGATTCAAGCCTTTGTTTTGCGATTCATGCGATATTCATGTGATCAAAGCATCTAGGTTGTAACCCATGTGACATTCATGCGATTAGAGCATCCAACTTGCGTTTCGTGCGATGATCGTGCGATACTTGCGTTGGTCGTGCGATTCCTGCAAAGAGTTTAGCTAAGGGGTGGCCGTTGGCTTGGCCAACGGCGCTCCGACGCCCAAGTTAGTATTTTGATAAAATAGATAATCGTATGGAAAAAGGATTAGAAATAGTACCTTTTCAAATGCGTCGCATTCCAACTACGTGGGATTTCTTTACCATCCATGGTCGTAAGTCGATAGGCTCCATTTCCAACGACTTTGGAAATTCTGTACGGTCCTTCCCATTTGATGGAAAGTTTTCCAGCGTTTATCTCTTGTGTATTTTGGAACACATGTCGTAGGACATAATCTCCTTCTTGGAAGATTTTGGCTTTCACTTTTTTGTTGAAATGTCGTTCGATTATTCCTTTTTGGGAAGCCATTCATCGTAGAGCTGTTTCTCTTAATCCTTCCAAGGCATCCAAATCGTAAGATAGGTCTATAGCGTTCTGTTCGATCGTTCGATGCCTTGCTGTAGGAATGTAGGATTCGATTGGTAAGACTGCTTCGCATCCGTACACCAAAGAGAATGGAGTTTGTCCTGTCGAAGATCTGGGAGTCGTACGATTTGCCCATAGTACTGAAGGCAATTCTTCGACCCACCTTTCTTTTGCTTCTTTAAGTCTCTTTCGTATGTTATTGATAATAACTTTTTTACTCGACTCAGCTAGGCCATTTGATTGAGGATATCGTGGAGTGGATGTTATGAGCTTGATTCTTCTTTCGTCGCAAAACTTGCGTGTCTTTTCACTTATGAATTGTGCACCATTGTCGCACATTATTTCTGAGGGTACTCCGAATCTGTAAATAATGTTAGTCTGGATGAAGGAAATGACTTCCTTATCCCTAATCTGTGAGAATGCGGCAGCTTCGATCCATTTTGAAAAATAATCTGTAAGAACGAGTAAGAACACCTTCTGTCCTGGAGCAGGTGGGAGTTTTTCCACGATGTCCATTCCCCATCGCATGAATGGCCAAGGGATTAAGACAGAGTGCAATGGTTCGGAAGGTCGATGGATCATACCTGAGTGTTTTTGACATGCGTCGCATTTCTGGACGTACCTTATTGCGTCTTCTCGTAGGGTTGGCCAATAGTAGCCTTGTCGAGAGACCCGATTGGCAAGGCTTCTGCCTCCAGAATGGTTTCCACACTCTCCGTCGTGCATCTCTTGGAGGATTTTGCTTATTTGACTTGGATTTGAGATGCATCGTAGGATCAACCCTGAAGTGGACCTTCGGTATAATTGATTTTCGACAATGGTATAACGAGAAGCCTTGATCTTTACTATTCGAGATTCCATTTTATCTTCGGGAAGACGATCGTACTTAAGATAGTTCCAGATGTCGAGCGACCAATTGTACACTTCTTCATTCATGAGTACTTCTTCTTTGTTTTCGATCGTTGGTGTCATGAGATGAAGTATAGGTATATTTTCCAGGGATGGATCGTTGAATGCGGATCCCAAATTGGCTAAAGCGTCGGCTTGCATATTCAGATCTCTCGGAATCTGTTCTATCGAGAAAGATTCGAATCGTGCGATTCGTTCTTTAGTAGCTTAGAGATACATCATCATCTTCGAATCTTTTGCTTGGAATTCTCCATTCACTTGGTTCGTGACTAATAGAGAATCACTTCGTACGTGCAGTTGTTTTGCCCCCAGTTTATGGGCTATGTCCAGTCCTGCGATCAAAGCTTCATATTCTGCCTCGTTGTTTGTTGTTTTGAAGTCGCATCGTATAGAGTATACTATGTTGCCCCCATGTGATGGTTTTAAGACAACTCCAAGTCTTGATCCTCGTACGTTCGAGGATCCATCTATGTGCAAAATCCAAGGCTTGTTGTCTTGAAGCATCACATTATTTACGTCGTACGTTGGAGGTTCTAACTCTGGACTGAATTCAGCTACGAAATCTGCAAGTACTTGCGATTTTATTGCCGTCTTGGGTTTGAATTCGATATCAAACCCACTTAGATATATGCTCCACTTGGCTAGTCGTCCGGTAAGCTCAGGCTTTCGAAGTACAGTCTTAAGTGGATAGTTAGTTACGACAATAATATGATGAGACTCAAAATAATGTCTTAGCTTTTTTGCAGCAGTAACTAAACCCAAAAGTAATTTTTCCATCGAAGTATACCTAGTTTCTGCGTCGAGGAAAGATTTACTTACGTAGTAGATGGGACGTTGTTGTTGATCTTCCTCTCGTACGACTACTGCACTTACGGCATTATTGCTTACGGCCAGATACAAATATAAGCTTTCTCCTTCGTTTGGCTTTGTTAACAGTGGTGGGGACATCATGTATTGTTTTAAATCTTGCAAAGCTTTTTCGTGCGCTTCAGTCCAGTTGAACCCATGGTTCTTTCGCAAGACATTGTAGAATAAATGACATTTGTCGGACGACCTGGAGATGAATCTGTTTAAAGCTGCGACACGACCTGTCAACTTTTGAACTTCTTTCACATTCCTGGGTGATTGTAGTTCCTGGATCGCTTTTATCTGTTCTGGACTTGCTTCGATCCCTCGTTGCGTGACCATGTATCCAAGGAACTTTCCGGCTCGTACGCCGAAGGAGCATTTAGTCGTATTGAGCTTCATCTTATATTGTCGTAGTATGTCGAACGATTGTTGTAGATGTTGTAAATGATCGTTCGATTTTTCAGATTTGACCAACATGTCATCAATGTAAACTTCCATCGTACGTCCTAGATGTTCCTTGAACATCATGTTGACCAGTCGTTGATACGTCGAGCCTGCATTTTTTAGTCCGAAGGGCATTACTTTGTAGCAATAGATTCCTTTATCTGTCATGAATGCCGTCTTTTCTTGATCATCCGTATGCATCAGGATTTGATTGTATCCTGAATAGGCGTCCATAAATGTCAAGAGTTCGTGACCTGCTGTCGCGTCGACCATTGCATCTATGTGTGGGAGAGGGAATGGATCTTTTGGGCAAGCTTTGTTCAAATCTGTGAAATCAATACACACTCGCCATTTTCCATTCTTCTTTTGCACGACCACGACGTTTGCAAGCCAGTCCGGGTATTTGACTTTTCTAATTTTTCCGGTCTTAAGTAGATTATCAACTTCGTCGTTGATAACTTTATTGCGCTCGGGCGCGAACTTACGACGCTTTTGTTTGATCGGCTTGAAGGTTGGATCCACATTCAGCTTATGCGAGATGATATCTGGATCAATCCCCACCATATCTTCGTGCGTCCAAGCGAAGCAGTCGGAGTGTTCCTGCAAAAAAGATATGATACTATTTTTTATGTCAGAAGGTAGGGTTGCCCCCACGAATACCTTTCGATCAGGATGCTTAAGGTCGAGGATGACTTCTTCTAGTTGAAGGTCATCGTACGACTTGACTGCATCCTGGTTCTGTAATTGCTAGATGGTCTGCGGCTTCGATTTCAAAGTGATTTTGTAGCATTCACGTGCGATCTTCTTTTCACTCACGATCTCTTGCACACCCCAAGGTGATGGGAATTTCACCTTCTGGTGGTATGTTGAAGGAACGGCTTTCATGTCGTGGATCCACGGTCTTCCGAGTATGGCGTTATAAGCGGATCGACAATCTATCACATTGAACTTGATTTGCTTATTGATGCCTTTAGCAAATACTGGCAATACTATTTCTCCGAGTGTATTCGTCGTATCTCCATTGAACCCGATCAATGTGGTAGTTCGTCGTACGATATTTGATCTGTCAATTCCCATAATCTTCAAGGTGTCGGCAAAGATGACATTGGCAGAACTACCACCATCAATGAGGATTCTCTTCGTCAAGCAGTTTCCGATGGTTAATTGAATAACCAGCGCATCGTGATGTCTCGGATCAGTTTCTGAGAGGTCGTCTTGGTCGAACGTTATCTTCGACGCGTCGAGTTCTTTCTCGGCTATTGACTTGCATTCATCTGGAATTGGTTGTCCTTCTGGACCTTCTCGTGCATGTCTTTTAGCTGCTGAATAGGTCAAACCACAGACTTCTGATCCACCAGTGATACAATTTACGACTTTTGTGTGTACTGGCGACGCAGGTCTCTTTCCTTCGTCGGGAAGGATGTCTTTTAAATGACCTTTCGATTTTAAATAGGAGACCTCTTTCTTCAGGCTGATGCATTCATTCGTCGTATGTCCATGATCACTATGGAAGTCGCACCATTTGGATTGATCTTTGTCTTTGTTAGGAACTTCCGGCTTCTTCGACCATCGTATGTTTATGTCGAGCTTGCGTAGGGCGTCAACTAGTTCCTTAGCTGTACCTGCAAAATTGTAAGTAGATAATTCTGGATATCTAGTTTTACCTGAACCACGGGTCGAACGATTATTGGCCTCTTGTCGAGAGTTTCCAATTTTGTTCACCCTCTTTTGTTTGAATTCATGCTTTTGAGGACCAAGAGTCTTCTTGTCGTTTGAATGTTTGCGTTGAAAGATAGCATCGTCTTCAATTCTCATGTGCGCAAGTGTTCGAGCTCGTACGTCGTCGAAGTTTTCGGGTGGATACTTGGTAAGATCCAAGTATAGTCCTGATGAGTCGTCCAATCTGCGTTTGTAGGCTTCGATTGCAGTCTTGATGTCGCAGTTCTTGACTTCGATCATTTCTGCATTAAATCTGTTAAAATAATCACGGATAGTCTCATCAAATTTTGTACGACATAGTATAGATCACTGGTCTGTTTCTCCATCTTGCGACTGCTTGCGAATTGTCGCGTGAACTGGTTAACTAATTCGGACCATGATGTGATGCTCTTGGGTTTTAAGTTGATCAACCATTGTAGAGCCGCTCCTGTAAGTGTGGATCCAAAACTTTTGCACATGCAGATTTCTTGGAATTGTGCTGGAATCGGGACTGTCCATACAAGTTGCTTGTATTGTGCGACGTGTTCGACGGGATCTGTGATTCCAGAGTATTTTGGCGTGAATGCTGGGATGTTGTATTTTTTAGGAATGTCAACAAGGGCAATCTCATCAACATATGGCGAAGCTTGAAATCCAGTCTTTGGCTCGACGTCGACCGGTACTGCGGCTCCAGGTAACTTTGCAAGTAATGCTAACATCTGTTGATTTTGCTCCTCTAGCATCCTTAGTCGTGCATCCATAGGATCGCTCGTAGGTATCGGGTTAAATGAAAAGAAGCCGTTGGAGGTTCCAACGTTGGGTTGTATGGTAGTATGGATAGTAGAATGGGCCATTGTTGGTATATGTTCGGGCATTGATTGCGATGAGCTAACAAAAGGCCGAAAAGTGAAGAATGGGGAACTTTGCGGTATTGAAGGTCGCACAAAGCTCGATTGGAAGTTTATTCCAGGTGGAGGAGGCGGCGGTGGGAAATTGAACGAAGGACGTGGTGTGTTTACTCCGGGAGGTGGTGGCGGTGGCAGATCAAACGAAGGTCGTGGTATTGGCACCGAGAGAGGAAGCGAAGCGATTGTGGTAGCGATTGAGGTTGTTGTAGCATTTGAAGCTCGAAGTCGTGCAAGTTCCTCGTTAGCTTGCACAGTTTGTTGGTTCAATTGCCGAATCTGCTCTTGGGCAGCAGCAAGTTGTTGTTGCAGTGATGTCTCAAGTTGGTCACCCATATTCCTGCAAATAAGTGCTCAAAGAGACTCGAGAAAAAATATTAGTAGACAAGCGCCTTTACCAAATGAGATTTTCTTAAGACGGGACCCCACGGTGGGCGCCTAATTGTTTATGCAAAAAATTACACAAATTACGTCGTAAGATAAGTTGTGAGGCTAATCCGTCGAAAGTAAGAATCTAACTTGGTAAACACACAAATAAATAAACTAAAATGAATACAAGAGATTGATGACGCAGGAAAAACCTCAATGTCGAGGAAAAAACCTGCGGTCGACTAAGATATAGTCGACGTTGTACTATGTATCACCAAGCAGGGGTGATGTCCTTGAATTTTACACTGTCGGTCGTACGATTACAATAGAAATAACAATTCGGTCGAAGATAAATTACAAAGATTTGCTTAGAAATTGGAGAGAATGTAAGGGCAGCTTGGAAATAATCCGATCCCTTCAAATGAGAGCTTCAGGTGTCTTTTATAATTGGTTTTGCAGTAACGATCGTCAATAATGGCTTATTAATGACAACGGTTGTAACTGTCGCGGGAATCTTGGTCGTAACGGTTGAGTGTTAATTAGACGTGTATCCTGGCCTTTAATGATGATTTGGTCTTCGATAACGGTCAATTACCTGTTACAAGAAAACAGGCTAAGGAAAAATATGACCGTTAGTAGATAACTGATAACTATCGTATGTTATCTTATGAGAATCGTACGATACTTGCTGGAGTAATCGTTCGATGACGTTCGATGGTGCGATGCGGATGTTTGACGGAACTTTAGGCATGTCTCAGGACCTTATCTTAATACAGGACTAAGGTCCAATAAGATATCTTACGATTTTATATCGTCGTCGTACGAGGGTAAATTTTTACCTAAACAGGAACCCCGAACCAATTAAGAAAATATTTTTTTATGGTCCCCATCGGTTTCAAAATGGAAAAATACGGTCAAACACTAAGTGTGGGAAGATTGAGTTATTCTTATTGGCAATTATTCCGTGGACCCCATTGATTATTTGGTTCGATGATTTGTTATGGATTGTGATGTTCGATTTGGTTGTACCGTACTATCTTTTTATTTTTATTTTTATTTTTCCTTTTTAGTTTGTGTGTTTTTGTTTTTAGTTTTTCAGATTTGGTGTGTAGACCTTCGAATCAGTTGTACGAATCAGATTTCAGTAGTTCATCGAAGCTTCAGTTTCCTTAACCCAGGCAGTATTCGTTCTTTATCTTTTTACCTTTCCGCATACATGCTTTAATTGTTATTGCATTGAGGACACTGCAATTTTTAAGTGTGGGAAGGGGGGTTAAGTAAACTTTCGCTTGTTTGTCCTTATTATGCTTAATTGCTTATCTGATTTGATTTGAATTATATGGCATAAATTTTTTCGAAATCCATGATCTTTTCAAAAAATTTGTGGAAGTCAAAAGAGTCTTGCATATAGGATGATACTTTTTGGAGTTTTTATGAGTTTGAAAAAGTCATGTGTATGCTAATTGCCATGAGTGATCCTTACCCTGTTCCTTGAGAGTTTGAGCCTAAATTGATATATCTTATTCATTTCTGTGAGGATGCCGACTTTGAGCCAAGTAGAACTTGTCACTTTGAATGCTTGTCGAGACCACATAAGGAAAGTATGTCACCATTGCATTGATAGAGGCCTTCATTTCTTACCCTTTTAGCCTTCGTCAGATAACCTCATCTTAAGGTTATTTGATTTGCCTAGCCTATTTTGTGAAAGTGTTCATCTTTAACACTTTATCCCTGGTAACCCCTTTGAGCCTTAGCCTTTTCATTTCTTTACCCACATATATATATATATATATCCTTAGCCTATTCATTTTATCTATCTTTTGGCCGTAGCTCGAATTTGGAGCATTTTCATGTTTTTGGTCCATTTTATGAATCTGACAAATAGAGAAAGGGATTATGAAAAAGAAAGAGAGCAAAAGAGCCCAAAAGCAACATAGTTGCTGCTCTGAAAAAAAAATAGAGAGCTTGAAAAGAAAAGAAAGAAAAGAAAAGAAAAGAAAAAGAAAAAACGACTCATTCAAAAAGAAAAATCAAAAGAGTCGATGTGCTTAAAAGAAAAATATCGAAGCCAAAAATAAGCAATATGCTTAGGCCGATATAACAGTGATAGTGATAGAAATCCCGAGCTCTAAAAATCTCAAAATATCCTTTATCCTACCCTTAACCCTTAGACTAACATTACAACCCTAAAGTCCTCTTGACGGTTGACAACTTTTCAGTGGTGGAGATGAGATTTGGTGACAAGCATATGCGTTTGGTAAGATGTCGAGTATCAGTGTGATCACTATATATAACATATTACCCCTTGAGAGATACACTTGATACATACTTTGTGAGGGTAAAAGGTTGAGCATGACTTTGATGACTTGTGGAGCTTTGATTAGTATCTGAATTGTGCCTGATTTCTTGCGACTATCCTTGTTCTTTCAAAGCATGATCATAGATGGAGAATAATTTTGTCGTTATCTTTCTTATTTTATCAGATGTTTGCTTGAGGACAAGCAAATCTTAAGTGTGAGAATTTTGATAACTCCAAAATTAAACATATTTTACTCGCATCAATTCCACACTTTTATCTTCATTTTGAGAGTAATTATGATGTTGTTTGACTTAAAAAGGTTTAATTCCTAATTTTGTAGGTCTTGGAGGCCGTGGAACGGAAAAGTACGAAAAAGGGCGAGAAAACGTGAAAAATGCACAAAATCAATACAGTAGCAATCTGGCGTCCGCCAAGTTCAGAATCTGGTGCCGCCAAACCATCTGGCGCCGCCAAACCAAAAATCTGGTGCCGCCAAGTTCGACAAAGATGAAGACCGGGGTTTGACCTAAGCATCTGGCGACGCCAAACCAGCAGTCTGGCGAACGCCAGATGACCCCTGGACGTTTTCTTATAAATACAGGCCTTGGTCATTCAGTTTGAGGCATCCAGTTATCCAATTTTCAGTATTTTTCTCTGTAATACTCTCTTAGGTCAGATGTTGAGAGCCGCTTAGGGTTTCCAACCCGAGAAGATGGAGGCTCGATGTGACGACTACGGAGGAGATTCGAGGGGATGCTACGCCAAATCGACCGGTCTTTAGTTGGTTTGTCTAAGCATTTGTAATTGACATGTCTATGTGTTGATTCCTCTTGTGTGTCTATTATGGTTTGAATACTTTGGATTTTAGTTTATTAATTGGATGCTTGATTTGTTGAATGTTGTCTTTGATTCCGTTCTAATCTATTGTTTGGTGATTTGAATTCATTTGGTTGGGTGTATTTGTTGGACCAAAACAGATAGACTCCGAAAGGATAAACAACCTACCTTAGCGTGACCTTGGACCAAGAGAGTTGTGTTAAGGGGTTACTTGGACCAAGAGTGACCAGATAGTAGAAAAGCCATGCAATAGAATTAGAATCGGATTTCCGGTGTTAGGTTTCCTGACAAACACCTAGTATTGGAGCTAGGAGGACCGAGTCCTAGTTGATAATCTGAGATAAACATGTTCGGGTGCATTATTGCTTAAATTCTAACAACAATCATAAATCTATGTCTTATGAAAGTAAACCATAATGGATTCACTTATCTCCAATGTATATCTGTTCATCAGTTTTCCACTTCTTGGTTAGGTTAATTTATTAATTGTCTTTTATATTTCAAAATACTTTTCTAAAAACAAAACCCCCAAAAAGCTTTAGGTTAGTTAAACTGATTTAGATTAATAGTCTATAAAACTTGACCGTTCCCAGTGGTAGATACGAAACCTGGACTTTCCTACACTATATTACTCACGATCAGGTACGCTTGCCTGTATATGTGGAAAGACGGTGGCTAGGCATTAGAGGTTAAAACTTGTTACGCTTTTTATATACGATAATTACCGCATCACCGATCAAACCATTCATATGAACTAGCTTAAAGAGTTCAATTATTATAATCCTAAAGAAGGCATTGGATACAAAAGTCCATGCTATCTTATGCGTGCCATATCCAAGACTCCTACCATGTATGACCTTCGGTACATGAGTCTTGGATACAAAATCGTTTTCATGAAAGAGTCTGATGATCCTGAACAGTTGAAGGAAATTGAGAAGAAAGAAAAAGATAGAAAAAACATACACTCCCTTCCCTTCAACTATTCATCTCTCAATGCTAGTTATGCAACGCGTGAGATCCCTTTGTCTAAGGATTACACGCCTAGCTACACTGAGGCTGAGATGAACCAGGAAGTTCCAATTCTCGAAAAGATTTACAAAGACAACAACACGTTTTATGAGAAAAGGATTGCGAAACTTGAGGAGGAACTTGAGGATGAGAGGCGCATGAGCCTTAGGGAGAAAAACTTGTTCATGAGTAAAATCAATGAACTTGTAACTGCCCTCAAATCCAAGAGTCCACCAAGAGACAATCAATCCTCATGTGGAACTTGTGGTAAAACACCTCATCATCGCCATGCGTGGAATGTTGATGCTTTAGATTTCAGACCTTCAAGTACTTTTTCTCAAAACTCACATTCTTTGGTACTAAGGTCTCCAATCTGCACCATCATTTCATACATGGAAGACTTAACATATACGGCACCTAAATCAACGGTACAAATTTCTGAAATTGTATCGGATGATTGTACCAATAGGGTTGGTGAGAATGGTAGGTCATCAGGCCTGTCCAAATCAGGAAACATGGGTTCTCCTAAACTATCCCGGGAAGACAAAGGGAAGACTCCAATAGTCACCCCTGAGTCTGAAGTTGTGAGTACATCTCGTCCTCATGTGACTAATCCTAAGAAACGTCGACGCTCTCGTAAAAACAAGAAGTCGTCTAAATCTAAAGAGCAGTCACACAACTTCCACCCGAAAAACAAATCTTCAAATCATCACTCTCCTGCCAATCACACTTCTTCAAATGAGGCAAATCAAAATGTGAGACAGGGTAGGCGTAACTCAAAGGAGAATGGAACTAAAAAAAGTAGTCATCCAAAGTCATGTGCACATAAGCCCAGATTTGTGAAAAACTGGATTTTGCAACGATAAATTTCATAGAGCTCACAGTCATGTACCTCATACTCTTTTTAATTTTCATGACTGTGATCATGTTGCTTATGGATATCGGAGTGATTATCGATGTCGAAACTGTTTTCATTTTGGGTTTTGTGCAAATGCCTTTGTGAATGATTATTATGCTCCTAACTTTTATGGATTCTACAATCATGTTTATCATCATCACACTCATCATGCTAAGAAACATAACTCTAACCTGCTGATACTAACCCGAAAGGACCCATTCCGAAATGGGTACCTAAAAATGTTTGCACTTGATTTTGCAGGACGGTCATGTGTAGTTTATGGACTTAGGGTGTCCCAAACACATGACCGGGCAAGGAGACTTTCTCACTCCCTTCAAGAGTTGTACTTGGTGAGAAGTTAGTTTTATGAGTGGTAATAAATCAAGGGGGAACGTCACGCACCCATGCATGTCTCAAGGGGGAACATCACCCTGTGGTGCATGTTTGAAGAAGGCATGTCACCCTGTGGTGCATGTCTGAAGAAGGCATGTCACCCTGCGGTGCATGTCTCAAGAAGGGATGTCACCCGCCGGTACGTGTTCCTAGGGGGAACGATTCATACCCATGCATGTTCCGAGGAGGAACACCGACGGGTAAGGTGTTGTCACACTAACACCAAGACACCAAGGTAAGTAAAAAAAAGAGAGAAAAAAAAGGAAAAAAAAGGAAGAGAAAAAGAGAAAAATAAAAAAATAATAAATACATAAATACATAAATAAAAAAAAAGAAAGACAAAGAAAAAAACGGGAGGCCTTCAAGAGTTCACCCGAAAAAAAAAGAAAAAAAAACAACACCTACACCCCTACACACCAACACCTACACCTACATCTCTACCTCCACCTCCACCGACACCATCACCTACACCTACACCTACACCCACACCCACACCCCTAACCCTACATCTACACCAACACCAACACTAACTCCCAAAAAAAAAACTTCAAGTCATCTACCTACGCATGTTTCGAGGGGAACAATGCATCGCTACGCACCTTTCGAGGGGGAATAATGACATGTATGACGTACCCCTACGGCACGTTGAAATCCTAAGGCGCGACGAATCTTTCCCTCCCTACATGTATGATGTACCTCCTACACATACCCTCATACCATACCCATCACACCCTCATGCCATACCCATCACACCCTATATCATACCCAAAGACTCATGATATACCGATGGCGATGCCACTTGCATCACTTGATCCTACCGATCATCATTCACCGGTTGTGGGAGCATACTTAGGTGTATCACCTCTACCAGCATCTCCAGAGCCGGAGACTGGCACCCCAGAGGTGTCCTCTAGGAGAGTGAGTGAGGGTATCGAGCGAGGTCATTCACCTGGGGGTGGTGACCAAGGGTTTGAGGATGAGGAGTCGTGGGGAGATGACGGGGGTAGTTTAGGCGGTGATGATGATCGCTCCGGAGCTAGTACCTTAGATGTTCATGACAGTCACCAAAGCCTTTCACTTTTCCCTTTGGTGTACTATGATTCTGATGACTCCGGTGATGATCACCCATCTGAGGGTGTGGACGACATAAGGTTTGAGGGAGACCTAACAGTCGAAGATAATGAGCAGAGCGAGGGAAGTAAAAGAAATGATGAGTGTGAGATAGGACCAAAGGTTTTAACCGGTCCTTCCTTCTCCTTAGGTAGATGCCGGGCACCCACATCCGCTACCCGCACGCATTTGTTAGATGCGGGCATTAAAGAAGACACCTCCCACCCAAAGGTGCAACTGCACACCCCACCTAGCCACTCATTCATCTCTTAAAAGATGGATGTTTCAATCCACAGGGATATAGCACATCGACTATCGCGCCCTCACTTGGAGGGTAGTGATATTGAAACAGGAGGATCTCTGCCCCGATCCCCACACGTCCTTCATGTGCACCATAGTCTAGAGCCTAATGATACACTTTTAGGTACACATACTGCCAGTCTATGTGACGCAGTCTCTGCTCCACCCATCACGATTCTGAGTGACGTGATCGGAACTCCGAGAGTGGTGTCCACGACGGGCATTTCACGATGAACGACGGGAAGTCCTACCATGGTCACTATCAAGCCAGCCATGAACGTAGGCCCCACCGTAGATTCAGCGGTTGTGCAAACAGGTACTCTATGTGAGCCCGGAGTTACTAACCCGACATTCGTTGTCAGGAAATGATGAACGACGCCCTAAAGGCTGTCCATGAGGATTTTGTACATCACCACCTCCATATACTTTACCACCTCCAGCACCGACTGCACCCAACTATCCGACTAATGAGTTGAGGGATTCTTTATCAGTGAAGTTGCTCTCTAAAAGGGAATCTCCTTGAGGATGAGGTCAACATACTTGGGTACTTTCAGCGGTCATCATATCCAGACCTTCCCGAGTACCGTCCCGAGTACCGTCCCGAGCCGGCTACCGCACCCTCTCATGCGGTAGGCCCTTCCATCCAGTGGCTCGAAGGGAAGTTTTATGACCTCAAGTTGGAGGTGATATCAAAGATTGTTGAGGTCAAGGACTCTCTTTCAGACATTCGTAGAATCCTTGCGACCTCCTGCCGAGCAGCGACCGAGCCACTGAAGAGACGACATGATGACCGAGATGACCATGATCGCCGTGAGGGGAAATAAGCCAGAAGGCTCAGCATGACTCCTCGGTTCCAACAGACACATCTTCCGGCGCTGCGTCTGACACTCATATTGGCACCGATGACCACCACTCATAGCCTGATTGGAACTCGACGGCTGACGTTGATGGGATGGGTCAAGAGTGTGATTTATGTTAGCTCAAAATCGGATCACATTTCTTCGATTCCTACCACATGTGTCCCCGCTTCTAATGATGAGCTCAAGGAGATTATCAATCTTGATGATATCTCCTTAGATGATGATGATGAGTACTTGCAGTTTCCAGTCTCCTTCGCCATTATTCAACATATCTTCACCTTACAAATCACCTCTCCTACACACGCCGTCTTCTACACCTTGGGAATCTCCAAGTGTGTTGACTCGAACTCCGTCTCCAGTCACGAACTTCTCCCCCTAATTGACCACTACCGTTGTACAAGGTGTTAGACAAAGGTGTTCTACGATGCCTCGAGTCTTACTATGGGTTGAGGAAGATCGAAGGACGATCGGCCAAGAAGAGACAAGAGAGACCGCCACCACCACCACCTCGGAAAGGGAAGGATCATCGAAGAAGTTCAAGGAGACAAATGCTTCAAGAAGAAAGTCATCGAGCCATCATCGTTGGAAGCGAATAAATTGACACAAAGGGGGAAATTGTTAGAAATTATTATTAGTTGTGTCAATTTGTAATTTGCTTAAAGTTACTTTCCTTTTATGTAATTGTGGATTAGGCCCAATGTTTAGGGCCCATCCATTTAAAGCCTTTAGCCCTTTAGTAGTTTAGTATAAATAGGAGCTTGGGATTTCATTTGTTGTTTACACTCCTTCCTCCACTCTTCCATCATTTGAGAGAATTATATGAGATTAATATATTGATGACCACTCTTACACTTGTTCATACATCATCATCATGTTCATGATCATTCTTTCATAGATCTTGCATTATTGGCTTCCATCATTCAAAGATCTACGTGTTCATGCATATTCGTTGTGGTTGATTTGGAACCTACAGTTTAATCGAGTTTTTATACATCATTAACTATATTTTTATTTATGTTTTGGTAAATTAATTATTTTAGTCATTTTAAAATGGGTTTAAGACCTTTTAACTGTTTTCTCTCCAAATTCACTAAAACAACTATGAATCTAGCTATCCTGCTTATAGGTTAATAGCGAAAATGTGTTTGAAATTTTAATCAACACAAAAATATAATCGTATTAGCGGACATAAAATCCAAAATAGAGGACATAATTATTAATTACAAAATGGTTCTAACACCATGGAATCATATTTTAGTATCTAAGTCCAACTTTGGTCCATATTAACCGGAAAGAAAATGGTTTAAAAGGGTTGGCCATTTTAAAATGGAATCTCTTTTATATATGTTTTTTATACGTATGCCATCAGGGGTTATAGCATGGTGGTAGGGAGTTTTCCCTGTGAAGGGGACGTCTCAAGTTCGAGCTTCTTTAGAGGGTTTCTTCCTTGGAGCTTCCTGAGGGTATTTTCCTTGGGGCTTTTGGGTTATTATCCCTGGGGGTAGGTGAAGCAGCCCTACTGAATTAATTAGGAGGGTGTAGAGGAGTGAGTTTGAACTCGGGACCCGGATAAGATCAACCGTGTTCAAATCCTATGCCTCTACCGCTAACGCGAAGTTGTTAAAAAAACATATAAATTTTAAATTTTAGTTTTTATACTTTAATATCATGATTTAATCGTACTGATATTAAATGAAATGCAAATAGCATCCATTCTACAATCTCAATTCTATTAAGTGTCAAGTAAAATCTAAATTTATTAAAACAAAATACAAACAACTTTATAAACAACTATACGAAACTAAAGTTGAAGCAAATTAGTTAAGGGTTATTATGCAAACTCATCTGAGGTTGCAAACTATGTAACTCACTTTTTCACCTTATATTTTAAAATTTGACTTTATATATATATATAGGTCGTATCCGTTACAAATCAGATAGTTTATATAAACTATACAAACCAATCTCAACCATACATGTAGATGATCAATGGTGTGGATTAATTCAATTCCTAAATTTTCTCTCAACCACATTTGAAAAACATTAAAAATTAGGAGATCAACAAAAGATAAACAAAATCAATAGTTAAGATTAGGTTTGTACAAACTACTCCGTTTGTATTTGATACTTCTCCTATATATATATATATATAGGGGAATGTTCAAATGAGAAGCGTGTCAATTTAAGAAAAAGTGAGAAGCAATCTCAACCACTCATCTCGCGGTTACGATGGACGTGATCACGGAGGATTGACGCAATTCATGGGAGGGTAGAGATTATTAAGGGGGGGGGGAGGGAACCGGTCAAAGCCGCCTTTGTTGACCAAGATGAGTGGTTGAGATTGCTTCTCGCATTTTCTTGAAAAGTTATATTTTTCGTATCAACCTCCCTCTATATATATATAAGTTCATTTGCTAACCCAAATTATGGTATTAACTATACAAACCCATCCCCACCTTTCATCTAGCTAAAATGGACGGATGAGGTAAATCCCATCATTTATGAACTTTAAATGTTAATTAATATGGAGATTATAGGTGAATGTTTATGAATAGGGTCATTTTGGGAAAAGATTCACAAATTTTTTCTTCCCCTAAAATTAATCATAAAATGAAACAAAGAGAATGAAAATATAAATTTGTTCATCTAACAAATGAAACGAACAACCTCATTTCGTAATAAATGAACAAGAAAAAAATATTTGTTCATCAATTTTTCCATGATCGTTCACCATGTTTGTTCGGTTCGTGTTTTACGGTTCATTCATTTTGTTTGGTTAAGGTATAAAACCCTTGTTCGGGTTCGGGTTTGGGTTTGTTCAGTTAAGTTTTTTCCCGGTTCATGTTTTTACATTTTGTTCGATTAAGGTAAAATACCCTTGTTCGGGTTCGTGTTTGTTCGGTTTGGGTTTTCCCCCGTTCGTGTTTTTACATTTTGTTCGGTTAAGGTAAAATACCCTTGTTTTAGGTTTGTGTTTGTTTGGTTCAGTTTCTTCTCGGTTCGTGTTGTTACATTTCGTTCATTTTGTTCGATTAAGGTAAAATACCCTTGTTCGGGTTTGTGTTTGTTCGGTTTGGTTTTTTCTCGACTCGTGTTTTAACATTTTGTTCATTTTGTCCGGTTAAGGTAAAATACTCTTGTTTAGGTTCCTGTTTGTTCGGTTAGGTTTTTCTGGTTCATGTTTTTACAATTCGTTCATTTTGTTCGATCGAGGTAAAATACCCTTGTTCGGGTTCCTTCCTCCCTCATCATCTTCATGTGCTCAGAAGTCATAACTCCATTTACAGAAATGTGTTGACTAACGACATGTTCACGATGATGCTCCATGTTTTTTGAAAATATTAACTAAAAAAACATGAATGTTGACTAATAATATAACACCCAATACCAACTAAAATCATGGAATTGAATGGTTTCCATTTTGTAACTGATAATTTAAACTATTTTGTAACTTATACACTGCATGAAATTCCCTTATTACCCTTAGAGGTTAATTACATATGTATAAGGTAACCACAAGTGAAGATGAAATTTGATTGGTCATTATAGTTTGTAGAGTTAGTATATTTTGTCGAGTTAGCAAATAATCCTTCCTCTATATATATATATATATATATATCACAAATTGATTTAAAATGATAAACAACAAAAGTATTCCTATAATGGAAAAAGAAACACAGCTACACAACAATTGTGACAAACATATAAATTCTTCTTCAAATAAAGCATGTATCCTGTGATAAAAAAGAAAATTACAATAACTTAAAAGAAATTCTTCTTAGACCATCTATTGTGGTCATCCCAAAGGGCTCGGGTGAGCTTCGGGTTCATCGAGTTCCTTGAGGAACACCATCACACCTATCTTCAGGTTCGAAGGCTCGGGTCTTGAAAGCCAATCGGCAACCACAACCCACCCACTCAGCCCCTTTCTCTCTCTCTCTCTTCTCTCTCCTCTCTCTCTCTCTCTCTTGTTTCTCTTCATCTCTTTCTTCTTTCCCTCTTTTTCTTTTTTATTTATTATTTATTTAAGAGTAAATTACGGATTTGGTCCCTGTGGTTTTCATTTTTTTTACTACTAAGGTCCCTAAACTCAAGAAATTATGGATTGAGTCCCTGTGGTTTTCATATTTGCACTACTAGGGTCCCTGAACCTAACAACTTCCATTAAAAAAGTTAATTTTGTGATAAAAAGTCTAAAATGCCCCTATTTTGTCTTTTTCTCTTCTTTTTCCAAGTCTATGTTAACCAAAAGTCATCACCCTTTATTTATATATATATATATATATATAGAGAGAGAGAGAGAGAGAGAGAGACCCATAAACACACATGTTACACACACACACATATATATATATATATATATACACACACAAATACACACACATATCCCTGCAAATAAGAGGTGGGTTTTCATGGAGGAAGCAAACAAGTGGTGGGTTTTCACGAGTGTATTTTCTCACCAAATTACCAATTTCGATGGGTATTTCTTCATGTGGGGTTGCAAGTGAAGAAAACCCATTAAGAATCCAAACCATCTACTTATGAAGATGATGATGGTAGATGAAGACGACAAGTGTTGTGGGTTTTGAGACGGACAATGGTTTTACGGTTGAAGGTGATCATTAAAAGGAGATGGGAGGGAGGTTGTTGGTTTATGGTGAAAGTTCGACGGGATTGTAGGTCTCTGTGGGTGAAAAAAGAGAGCAAAGAGTTTGATGCGGAAACGATCGGATTGAAATGGCTAAATACAAATGACAAGACTCGAAGAGCAAAGATATATCCAAAAGTGGATTTTTGACTAAAAGTCCAATGAATTGATCAAAACTAAAACTGATTTACAATGAATGATAATAATCATATTTATAATCTAGCCTAACAAAAAGATAACTATGAAACTGAAAATCTAAACCAACTATAAAACTAACAAATAATTAAAAATAAACTAATAATAATCCTAAACATATGAAAGAGTAGAATTAATATTTATTTAGGTTTTTTCCATTATCTTTATCTATATTTTCTGCATCAGAGTTGGTAATTATATATGTTTGTGTGTGTTTGAACACTATATATGTATATATATGTGTGTGTGTACCAAGTAAAAACCCATTTGGAGAAAGGTAATGTTTCAGGTAAGAAAGATCATACTGATGATAGCTTTCATAGATATATATAGATATGGGCATTATAGATTAGATGTATGTGTGTGTATATATATGATATAATATAACATATATAGTACTTGTGAATATAGAAAAGGACAAAAAGAGAAAAAAAGAAATTATAAAAATTGATATTAAATGTGAAAAGAAGAAAAAAGACAAATTTACCCCTAGGTAATAAATGCTGGATAAATGATTGTTAGGTTCAAGGACTCTAGTAGTGCAAAATTGAAAACCAGAGGGACCCAATCCATAATTTCTCAAGTTTAGGGACCTTAGTAGTAAAAAAATGAAAACCACATGGACCAAATCCATAATTTACTCTTTATTTAATAGTATAAAAGGTATGGGTAGGATTAAGTTGGGTATAACATATGATTTGAATAATTTTAGCTTAGTAATAGAAAATTGATGTGACATTAGAAAACTGATGTGACACTGATGTAGTTTTGGATAGATTTGGGTAATATAGATCAATATAGAGAATATAATTAATGGTTATAGATCAAATAAAATAGGTTGAAATACAAAAAATCTTAACTAAATAAGTGGGTTTTCCAAGTTCCATCACATGTAGCGTGTGAGATGCACATCATATTTTATTTTGTACAAATCCCTTTCCATTGTATTTGTTAGTCTCGCTTTCAAATCTTTAAACTCTATATTAATGAGAGAGGACCAAATCATTTAATCAAACTAGAAACGTACCCACGCGCGTTGCAGCGCAAAGTATCTATCAATTACGCGATTTTTATATACATCATTGTAAACATCAATTTAATCATATGTGTTCAATCAGTTAACCTCCTAATGTTTATTGAATAGTCAATCTCGAAAATTGAAATAAAATTATTACCTTTATATAATAGAATATATAATATAATTGCATAAAAAATATTCAATATTGGGCTCATTTCGAAGGTATTGACGAGACGATGATGATGATATGATTTGTAAAAAATAGAAACGTAATTTTAATATATTTTAGTTCATAATATATGATTATTTAGATTATATGATAAGGGTTTAAAATATAAAATGAAAAAGCAAAGCACTAAAATAAGATATAATAACTAACTATGAGGGTACAAAGTGTAAATGTGTAAAATGAAATGTTGAACAAAATAATCGTCAGATAGAGTTATTCTCTTTTATATATAGTATAGATAATTTTAGACAATTTTAATGTTTCGAATGAGACAGTTGCGTGGACTGGCATATTGTAACTGATTAAATAGTTTCTAGATTCTAATTAATTGGGTAATAACTTGTTACGATAAATTTTCTTCTAGTTTAATTTTTTAATTGCTAAATATCTATACATTAATCTATTGATTGATCAACTTAATTGTTTATCAAATTAAGGTATATTAAATTACAATAATTATTCTTTCTCTCTCTCAAACATACACACATATATTGAGAAAGGTTCATTAGGTGAGACCAAGCTGTTTTCATGAGACCATGTGAGACCAATACCAAACGTATAAAATTTCACAAAAAACACCGTGAAGGTAAATAAAACTTGAACACGCAGACCTAAAATTCACTTTCGGTGCAAAAAAGATATCCAAAACAAGGTAAAAAACGAAACCTTCATAGCTCAAATGTTGTGAAGGTTACAAATAAATAATATGAACCGTCACAGCGAAAATGTTGTGAAGGTTTCGTTTTTTATCTTTTTTTGGATATTTTTTTCTTCGATAGTGTTTTTTAGTATGTTTTTATGATAAATGTTCAATTTTTTTACCTTCACAAAGCTTTTGATGTGAAGTTTTCGGTAAAATATGTTCATCTCATCGGTCTCACGGAAAACAGTTTGGTTACTATATATATATATATATATATATATATAGGAAAGTTCAAATGTGAACTCAATTTTGATTGTGAACATGAGGACGAATTTCAGCCACTCATCCGATCAATAAAAGCGGCTTTGACCGGGTCCTCTCCTTTAATAATCTCCACCCTCCCATGAATCGTGTTAATCCTCCGTGATCGTGTCCACCGTAACCGAAGATGTGTGCCTGAGATTCGTCCTCAAGTTCACAAACAAAATTGAGTTCACATTTGAACTTCTCTCTCTCTCTCTCTCTCTCTCTCTCTCTCTCTATATATATATATATATATATATAGGAAGGTTCATTTGTAAACCACTAAAAGGTTGTAAATCGTGTAAACCAATCCACACCCTTGATTTTCAAAAACGTTTCCATATTTCCATAATCACTGATTTGCCATATATTTCACATTTTCATGTTTTCTATGAATCCATATCCTCTTTTCATTTTGTTGATCAATGACTATGATTAGTTTACACGGTTTACAACCTTTTAGTGGTTTACAAATGAACATCCCCCCCCCCTCTCTCTCTCTCTCTCTCTCTTATATATATATATATATATATATATATATAGGGTCGGGTTCAAATGTGAACTCATTTTTTATTGGGAGCGTGAGGATAGCCGAAAGCATGCCACGTGGCATATCCAGTTTGAATTTTCATTTGTTATTCAAACTGAATATTTCACGTGGCACGATTTTAGTGGTCCTTATGTATACAACCAAAATTGAGTTCACATTTGAACCTGACCATATATATATATATATATATATATAGAGAGAGAGAGAGAGAGAGGGGGTTCAAACAAGAACAAAGTCAATTTGCAAGAACAAAAGGACAATTCTGGATCACATGTGATGTGGGTCCCACATAATAAAAAATCATATATGATTCAGGTGGGTCCCACCACTAAATCATATATGATTTTTTTAATGATGGGTCCCACATAACATGTGGCTCAAAATGCATTCTTTTGTTCCTACAAATGAGGTTGTTCTTGTATGAACCTCCCTATATATATATATATATATATATATATATATATATAAGGGTTCAAATGAGAAACATACATTTTTATGAGAACGTGAGAAACAATCTCAGCCACTCATTCAGTCAATAAAAGCGGCTTTGACCGGTCACACGCTTTTAATAATCTCTACACTCCCATGAATCGCGTCAATTCTATGTGATTACGTCCACCGTAACCGAAGAAGAGTAGTTGAGATTGCTTCTTACGTTCTCTTAAATTTATATGCTTCTCGCATGAACCTTCCTATATATATATATATATTTGAGTAGTTAACAAATAAACCTTCTTTATATATTAATTTTATCACAAGATCATATTTGTTGAGGTGGGATCCTTATAAGAAGTCTTATTTGAAAAGAAGTGCAGTTATTTTGGAAATCAAATTTAGGCCTGTTTTGAATTTCTAGAATTGAGGTTGTGATCATTAAGGATGCTGTGTATTTTATAAGATTTATCAGATTTTTGCAATGAAAGAGTGATCATCCGTTAATATTTACGTTTTGGTTTGAAAGATTGTTCCAGTGGGAACAAATAGTAATAATTAAGTACTTTTTGGATATCCCTAGAAGCCTCCATGTGTTACGAGAATTTGATATTGATTTGGTTGTAGTTATTTTCATTTGTTGTTTGAATGAATTTCGGGACGAAATTCTGGTAAGGAGGGAAGATTATGATAACTCAAAATCGTAATGTTTGTCAATAAAGAAAGGTCAAGGGTGGTTTTGTAATTTTTTTAAATCTTAAGGCGCCAATGTGTAAATTTAAGGATTTTGCTAACATCCAACTAGGCCTGTAAACGAACCGAACGTTCATGAACCGTTCGTGAATTTGTGCGGCGGGAAGTTCGTTCGTGTTCGTTCGTTTAATAAATGAACGAACACGAACAATATTTTCTGTTCGTTTAATTAAACGAACGAACATGAACAATGTCCTCGTTCGTTCAATTATGTTCGTGAACGTCCGTTCGTTTATGTTCGTGAACGGTTCGTTCGTTTATGTTCGTTTATGTTCGTGAACGGTTCGTTCACATATATTAGTATTATATATATATATATATATATATAATATTATATATATTAAATAAAAAATAAATAAAACAAATACGGTTAAGGCCTTAAGGGTTTCATACTTTCATCATATTCCCATCCCTCTCATCGCTTCCCTCTCTCAATTTACCGGCAAACCTCAGATCCACGAACTCCATCACCTCAGATTCCCATCTCTCTTATTTTGAACTTGCACGACGTCCGACGCCTCACCCACCTCCGTCGCCGCACGACGTCCGGCGCCTCACCCAGCTCCGTCGCCGCTCACCACGTAACCTCTGTTCGTTTACGTTCGTGAACCGTTCACGAACATCCTCATGTGCTAAATGAACGAACACGAACATGATTTTTCGTTCGGTTAACCGTTCGTGTTCGTGTTCGTGTTCGTTTAAACTTAAACGAACGAACACGAACAGTCCCCGTTCATGTTCGTTCGGTTCGTTTACAGGCCTACATCCAACCATTACCAATTAAATATTCCAAGAAACATTCCCAGCAAAACTTTGATCATAACATATCTCATAAAATAATCTGATGCTAATACTTTACTTAACCATAAAACTCAATAATTAATTATAGACTTATATGTCTATTTAGACATTCAATAGACAATGATTTTTTCACACCAACCAGTATATCAAATTAAAATCAATTCTAGCTTATCGCGACTAAATTTTATCGAACTTAGATAAAACGAAATTCTTCAATTCTTCAATCATCCTAAGAGCATCACAACTATAACTCCTAGTGATACCCATCCTATAATATCAACCCCATATCATTTTTTTTTTTTCTGACAGGGTGTCCGGGCTAGTGATGGCCAAATTCCGGACTCGGGCCGGGCCAGGCCAGATGCTGAACCGGGCTGCTACAGTAACACCTTGAACCGGTTTGGCTCTAAACCGGTTCGGTTCGGGCCGGGCTGCGAACAATATCACGTGAACCAATTTCCATGGCCGCTGAACCGATAAACCCAAACCGGTTCGGGCCGGGCCTAAAACCAGTTTGGGTGGTTTACGTCAAATTTTTGTATTTTTTTTATCTTGTTTGATTTTTTTTTTTTGTATACTATTATTCTAATTAAGAACTTAATTATTCAAGTCACGAAGTTGATTGTATCTCAAGAACACGAGAACTCGAGATTAGAGAATACGAGATTACGAGAGCCGAAAATGAGAAATCTTTGCGTTTTTTTGCGTTTTGGGAAGTTATGGTTTGTTCCATAACACACCACTAGTATTTATATACTAGTTTAGGTCAAGAAAGTTAAAAGAAAGGGCCAAAAATCGACTCAAACGGTCATATTAACGGTCATATTTTTGAAATTTCCCCCTGGCCGGGCTTGAACCGGTTCAGGACCGGGTTTTGGCCCGGTTCGGGCTTGAACCGGTTTTGGACCGGAAAATGATTATAAAACCCAAACCGGTCCGGGACCGCGGGATGTAAACCGGTTTGGACCGGGTTCGGGCCTGAACCGGTTCTGTCTTCGGGCTGGTTCGGTTCCGTTTGGCCATCACTATTCCGGGTCAAAGCCCGACTAATCCCCGACAATTTTAAGGGCTAAACATGACCCCACTTAAATATCCCTATATCATTTACTTAACACAATAACAAATACACTATCATATCAATGGCTTATACATATGACTTAGCTTAATAATGCCAACCACAAAACCATAAATATTTAATTCACTTAAATCATTTTTCTATACCAAGAAATTTTCATAAACTTTAAACTCTTATAACATTACTCACAAATCATCTAATATCACTTCACAACTTTAAGTCTAGGTTATCAACAACCTACTTCACTTAAATTAAGGCTTCACTTAAATTAAGGCTTTGATACCATCCAAAACTGATAATAGAATATAAATTACTTGATTAATAATAGTGAATTGATAATTGAATCCACTCTCAACTACCTTCTTCTCTCGCTAGCAATCCCAAGATAAAATTCACCTTAAACGCATATTTTTTAAAACAAAGTGAGAGTTAAAATCAATTGATCACAACCCAATAACCCATTAAACATGGAAAATCTTAAAATCAAATATAAAATTCGTAGGTCCACAAGCACTACAAACCAATTATTCTTAAGTTGGCATTCAGGCTCAACATCCGTCCCAGGTAACTAACCACAACAGTCGCAACAATTTAACCACACACACCCGAATAAGCTCGCAATCAATATCGGTTGTGGCCCACCACACAAATTCATCAGCACTATAAATATGTAGCCCTCTTTCTGAGATCATTACAGATTTACAGTCCTAACACACCCAACTTATGTTGTGAAAGTTCCCTGATCCCAAAAAATTATAATCAAGACAAGTGTTTAATTTAGACATGTAATAAAACCGAATTTACAGTTTACAATAATATCTCAAGCAGAACAATATGGTATACCATCGTGCTAATAATCATTTTATAATACATGCATTTCGGTTTGAAAACGGTTAAAAGAAAACTCACCTTGGATTTAAAATATTTTACCACACATCATATCGGTTAACAATCCCAAACGAAACTCGATCCGTGAGAGAAATTAACTAAGCTCTTATAAGATTTCTTTTATCTTGTTCTACATTGATGCCTTCCGTGACAAACTTACTCTAGAAATACATACTTCAAAAAAATGTAACGAAGAGTAAAAGAGATAACCAAGAAAAAGAGAGTCGGCAACGCTAAAGATGATGACCCATATGCATAATACTTTCTTTATTGCCAAACATTTCGATTTTGGGTTACGACATAATTTACGTATAAAATCATATATGGTTTATGTACAAAATCATATATGATTACATGATTTTGCCTGCAACTTTAAGTAGCATGACAAGTCGTTTGCGTCCATTTTTTCTTTTAACAAATTAAAAATTTTCCGTTCTAATAATACATTATATTAATAGTCCATTATGATCGATTAAAAATAAAATATTAAATTCCCATTTACAGATATTTTATAATAAATTATAAACACAAAATTGTTATATCTTACCCTTTAATGCACCTAACCTAATAGTACGACATATAATAGTAAAGGCACGTGTGTAAGGTTCAAAAGCGTGTATATAAGAGAAGCATTTTGTGGTAAACATAGAGAAATCCATTAGAAAATGGCTACTTCGGTGGTGCTCGTGGTCATAGCCTTGGTTAATATGGTGTTATTGAGTCAATCTGCTACTTTTAACCGCAATGCATTTCCGCCGGATTTTGTATTTGGTGCTGCATCGTCAGCTTACCAGGTACACCTTACATTACTTTTTCTTAAAATACATGAATTTTTGTAAACTCGTCTATGTCTTTTGAACTGTGATGTTGATACCTTCAGTTTCACTATTATATGATTCTTCTTGTTAACATGCAAGTAGGATAAGTGGTTTTTAAATGGATATTTGATTGGATTGTTTTGTGTTTGGCATAGTATGAAGGTGCAACATTCGAAGGTGGAAAGGGTCCCAACATTTGGGATACATTTGTTCATCAATTTCCAGGTTTCAGTTTCTTAAATTTCCCTATTAAGTAAACTACGTTTTATTTATGTAGCAACTTGTGAATTTATATTTTTTTAAGTATAGTTTTCGTCTCTATAGATTATAATTTTTGTAGTTTTCGTTCCTAGGACTAACTATCTTAGTGGTTTAACCTTAATTATAAGGGATGAAAAATAATAATGAAGTGTAAAACACAAAGATAAAAAACCTTAATTTCAAAGGTCACATGTACGAAAAACGTAGTGTACTATTCCTTATGCTTAAAAGTGGTGTTTGCTCATATTGGACTTATCTTTTGGTATATGAACTTAACTGCCACATAATCTTATGACCGTTCTAAAGAGACTCGAGTATTGAACTCTAAAAGTCAACCCAAAGCCTTACCAATTGAGTTGTTTCTCAATTCCTAAGTTCCCTTTTCTTATATGATATTTTGTATTGAAGCAATAATCAATTTTTACAAAATTTGTAGGTTTCAATCGTATTATAAGGGACAACTACAAGTTCCTTTTTGTAGTTTTTTTTAAGGGTGTTTGGACCAAAACCCGACTAATCCCCGACAACTTTAGGGGCTAAATAAACCCGGTAAATAGACCTAGTAAATGGATGGTCAGATATGTTTAGTGGTGAATCATGTTAGGTTGACTTGACAATTCTTAGGTTTATAGAGACAATAATTATCAAGTCAACCTAAAAGACATTGAAGAATTATATATCTTCTCATATATGTTAGGCTATTCTTCAATGTCTTTTAGGTTTATAGAGACAATAATTATCAAATTATATATCTTCTTAGAGCATCTCCAACAGGTTCTTTAAAGTAGAGAATTAAAAGTCAAAATTTCTAAAATAAATTATATCCATCTCCAACAAATTCTCTATTTTAGAGATTTTATCATCAATTATATTAATTAAATATTCAATATTTTTATGGTCCCAATAAACTTTTTTAATATTTATATGTAAAATAATGCTAGTTTAATTTCTATTGGTAGAATAAATAAAAAAGTAATTTCTCTAAAAACATGATTTTCTCTATATTAGAGAAGCAGTTATAGATGCTCTTAGATTCAATTAACATCATGTTTTATTCTATCCAATAGTCTTGTCTTCTCTTAGATTCTATCATGTCTTATCTTCTGGACTCAGCGGAACAACTTTTTTAGCTTTAAAACAATTTTTTTTTAATTTCTACCATAGTTTCCTTACTAATTTTTCTTTTGGGATCCCATCAACAAAAAAAGTACATTGAAATAAAAAAAGTTCTTGCATCTCTCACTGTTTAGATATCAAACGCACACAAGGAGTGCAAACCGTAAAAACTTGAGTTCACTTCCTAAACTTCATTATCTTTTTAGAATTGCTTGAGCATTTGTATTAACTTTATACATAAGATTAGTCGATATAAGTACAAACTAAGTAAACTAAAAGAGTTTTTGACATTTTTATTTTATTTTTATTATAGTTTTTTTTATTTGACTTAATTAAATTGGATGTAACTTAAAGACAAGTCTTTTAAGAGCACCTCCAAACAACATTGCTAAAATAGCAAAAAAAAAAAAGTGTGTTTTTGTTTTTTATACTTCTCCAACAGCATGTTAAACCATTCTCCTAAATAGAAAATTTTAAAGATTTTCCTAAATATAGAAATTTCTTCTAAAATCTCTAAATTATGAGCGAGAAACAATTTTTAATGCATTCCAACCAATAGTTGACTAAATTGAAGAGAAATGGTTTAGTAAACTAACCGAAGTTGCAACCTCTAGTAGACAAATGGTTTAGTTTGGTTATCAACCATTTAGATTCTAATCAGTTAGGTTGGTTTTTTTTTTTTTTTTTTTGTAATTAATTATTCTCAATCTTACATGTTTGCAGGAAAGATAACAAATGGAGATAATGCAAATGTAGCGGACGATTTTTATCATCGTTACAAGGTATCTTGTGTGTAACAATGTTTTGAATTAGCATGACATAAGGCAAAGGTGGTGGTGACATGGCTATGTTTAGCAAAAATAAGCTAGTTGATAAGCTAGCCTATAAGACCATGAGTTATATTTGTCATTCAACCTAAATCTAGTCAATGCTATATCAACTTTTCACTACTTATCCAAAATTATCCAAAACATAAGAGCATCTCCAACAACAATGCTACATTTTTTTAAAAATAGAGTAAACAAAGTTAAAATTTCTAAAAGAATTTCCATCCAACTCCAACAGCTATTCTATTATAGCAAATCTAACATTGTTCCAATTGGTTAAGACATTAAAATAATCATTTCTCTCACAATTTAGAGATTTCTCTAAATTTAAAGATTTTTACAATCTCTCTCCTCTTTTATCTATTTTAGCATAAAAGATATCATAGCTGTTGGAGCAACAAATTACAAATATGTTAAAATTCTACTTTTTTCTATTTTAGCATAGTTGTTGCAGATGCGTTATACCGAATCAATCTTATCCACACATTTTACTTTATTAAATAACTAGTTAATGGCCCGTGTAATACACGGACGATTTAAACATATTGTTTTAGTTTCTAATAAGAATTAACATTTGCATTATAAAGTTCACAAATAATTCACCATTAACCAAATGTAATATCCAATTAACAATATAAATATGACTGAGTTAATTGATAAAAGAAACATTAATGATTTAGTTTAATCATAATCATTTAGGAAATTATATATATAACATTTAAATTACTTTTCTTTCATTTTTTTATTCAAAGCTTTCTTTGAAATTGAGTAAGTAGAGAATTATTATTTATTAAAATAATTCTAATTAATCAACGATTTAAATGAAAAAGAAATTACTCTTACTTTATTATTAAATATTTTAGTCATCTAATAGTTGTTAAAAGAGTTAAATGCAAATTTGGTCCTTGTGGTTTACAAAAATTAATGACTAAGGTCCTTCAAAGTAATTTTTAACTAACAAGATCCTTATACTTTTGATTTGGGTTAATTACATGGGTATGTATCGAACTTGTCACGTTTTATCATTGTATGTACTCAACTTATAAACTTATCATTGTATGTATCGAACTTGCTAGACTTGTCATTGTATGTATCCAACTTTATCAAAACCTATCATTGAATGTATTCTACTTGTCACGAAAGTGTATCGAACTTGAGGTTTTGATAAAGTTGGATACATACAATGGCAATTTTAGAAAGTTCGATACATACAATGGTAAGTTTATAAGTTGAGTACATACAATGATAAAACGTAACAAGTTCGATACATACCCATGTAATTAAACCCTTTTGATTTTTATAACACATATGGTCCTTCTTATAAAATAACATTAAAAAAAATAAAGTTAAGAAAGGGTAATTTTGTCCATTTACTTTTCCTATGCATTTAATGTTAATTTATAACATATTTGATCTCTCTTAAATTAAAATAATGAGGTAAATTTATACTTAGTTCTTATGGTTTACAAAAAAAATAATATTTAAGTTTTAACATCCATAAAAAAAATAACACTATATTTTTCTTCTTAAGCTTTGTAATTAATCTACAAAGTGGTTCTTCAATTTTAAATTTTTTGTAATTTCAATTTATTTCACCCTCTAATAATATTTTAATAAATTAGGATTACATTAAGTTTTATGTTTTAATAAATTTAACTTTAATGAACTCAATAAAGTTGTTAAAATAAATCTTAGATTTTAATAACTATATAACATATTTAGGGGCTGTTTGTTTAGCTCTTAATGTAACCATTAAGAGGTTGCCCTTTAATCGCTCAGAGGTCAGGAGTGTTTGGCAAAAAAAAGAAGCCTCTGAATCATTACAAAAGCCTCCGTATCCTTGTGTGGGTAAGGTGATGCAAAATGGTTCAGATGTAAGCAAATACCAATGTTACCCTTCCCTTCCATTTCAAACACATCGCACACTCATCTTCCACGCTTATCTTTTCCGGCCCTGACCTTCTCCAGCTTAGACGCTGGCCTTCTTCGGCTTCGGTGCTCCTCCGGCAATGCTCTTCCCGGCCCGGCGCTCCTCCGGCGCCATCGTTGCTCATCTCCGGCATAGCAGCACTATCGCTGCTCATCTCCGGCGCCATAGCTGGCCTTCTCCATCGCTGATTTGTGGTTTGACTCCTAAATTTTTTTGGTGGCCGATCACTGTCGATGTGTTTAGACAAAGCATGTGCCATGGTTTGACTCCACTTCAATGATGACCACTAATTAGGGTTCTTCATCTGGAGGGTTTTTCTTTTTGGATTTGCTCGTCGATTTATGGTGGTTTTCTGAAAAAGCATGAAACAATTAATATTTTCTTCATCTGTTGGGTTAATCTTGATGAATTTGCAAAACTTCAAAATGGTACTGTTAATGAAATTGCAAAACTTCAAAATGGGTGTTGTTGGTAAATTTGCACCATTTGAAAATGGGTATTGTTGATGAAATTGTAGAACTTCAAATGGATATTGTTCATAAATTTGCACAATTTAAAAATGGGCATTGTAGATGAAATTGCAGAACTTCAATTGGATATTGGTGATAAATTTGCACAATTTAAAGATGCCTATTGTTGATGAAATGCAAAACTTCAAAATCAATATTGTTGATAAACTTGTAGAGGGGTAAAATGGTCATTTGTTGCTCTTCAAACTGCTCATTCAGAATATTTATCAAACAACTATATTTCATTCTCCACTACATCATTCAGAACCTCTCAACCATTCTGACCTCTCAACCATTCAGCTCCAAACCATTCAGCAACTACCAAACAGCCCCTTAGTAAACATCACACCATTAATCTAAATTTTAGAGTAAAAACAACATAAGAAAGTAAAAAATGCATAATAAACATTAGGGAAAACATATTAATTCTATTAATTACACATCTAATTATATTTATTTTTTCATTTGATGGATCTCTTTTCAAATAATATAACTCGAATTTAAGCATAAATTTTAATTTTATTCAAATGGATGATAAAACTAACATGAAAATATAAACTATATTTGTATAATATGTAAAATAAATAAATATAATTAGGGATGGTATTAATTTTTACGTAATCAACGTAAAAGAATACATATATATATATATATATACATGTTTATTTGACATAAAAATAGTATAATATATCAAAAAAATTTGACCAAATGAATCTAACTATTTACTGTAATTAAAGAGGGGTCAAATAGGTTATAAACTAACATTAAATGCATAGGAAAATTGAATGGACAAAATTGCCCTTCTTAACTTTAATTTTTTTAATGTCATTTTTTGAGAAGGACCATATGTGTTATAAAAATTAAAAGTACAAGGACCTTGTTAGTTGAAAATTACTTAAAAGGACCTTAGTCATTAACTTTTGTAAACCACAAGGACCAAATTTGCATTTAACTCTTGTTAAAATATTTGAAATTCTTTTGTTGAAAGATTTGGATTTCGTGAATGATTCTAAAACGGGAGAAATTATGAAATAAATTATATAGTGTTTTTGATTTGTAGGGTTTAAAAAAATATTATTTATAAATGATCTATAGAATTAGTAAGATTAAAATGATGGAATTTTTAAATTTCAAGAACATCAACAATAGCGTTTTAAATAAAATAAACTTTTATTATTTATAAATAATCTATAAAAAATTTAGATTAAAAATAGGAATCTTTAAATTTCAAGAATATCAACGATAGAATTGTAATAAAATGTAAACAACTTAATTTATATATATTCTTAATATTTACTAATATAAATAAATTAAAAAAATATTCAATATTATACTCATTTTGAAGGTCTCGTCGAGACGATTATAAGGGTGTAATTTATAAAAAAGAAAAACAAAAACTTAAATGGTTTTAATTCATATACATTATTTACCTTAATATGATAAGAATGTAAAGTGAAAATTGAAAAACTAAGGGGTAATAAGTAATTTAATGAAATAATTATAAGGATACAAAATGTAAATTATAAAAGGGAAACTAATAAATTAATGAGAAATTTTAGGTATGTAAATTTTAGAAAAAAAATGGAAATAGATTATGACATCATCATTTCATAGGATTTGTTTAATTGACCAATGAAATCACTCAATTTCATTTTGATGACATCAGCAAAAACCTTCTTTTAATATATATATAGATTAATAAAAGAAAGAAAATAAGAGAGAAAAAGAAGAGAGAAACAAAGATAAATAAGAGAGAAAAAGGAGATCAGGTGGGGGTGCTATTCTCAATCGGCATGTGGGAGCCGAACACCACCTATCCGAAAAGAGCGTGGTGTTGTTCTCGAATGGATCCAAAAATAATAAAAATTATAAAAATAAAAGAAGAGAGATCTAGCTTTATATAATTTGTGGTTTAGAATTCTAACCGACAGCAAAGCTAATTACTTTAGTAGGACATCGAAAACGACAATGCTTATTAAGTGGCGGGACATGAATTCAATTGGCACGTTTTGGCATTTTTAAAGTCCATTCATCATTAATCAAGTGATGGATTGATACAGATATGTTGTAAAAGTATTAAATAAAAAATTATATATTAATTACTTGTTCTAATAATTGATATTATAATTTATTTATAATTTATTAATTTATTAGAGCATCTCCAACAAATTTGCTATATTTTCTTCTAAAATAGAGAAAGAAGATTAAAATCTCTAAAAAATTAGTTTTTGATCTCCAACAGCTTTGCTATTTTAGAGATTTTATCATCATTTATATTATTAAAATATACATTATATTTATTATCTCAAGAAACTTTTTAAAAAGTTTTAAACAATAAATTATCTAATTGGTGGAATGCATTAAAAAATTGTTTCTCTCTCATCATTTAGAAATTTTGGAGAAATCTCTATATTTAGAGAAAACTCTAAAATTTTCTATTTTAGCAATAGGTTTAGCAATGCTGTTGGAGCAATTTTGGAAGAAAAAACTCATTTTTTTCTACTTTAGCAATGCTGTTGGAGATGCTCTTACCTTATCCAATTTAAAACTTTACTTCCTTTTTTTTTTCTTCTTTTATTATTGTAATGCCTTCGTCTAAACTCTAAAATGCATAATTATTGGTCTTGTAAACGTAGAGGCTGTTCACCAACATTTACCTGTGTAAGAACTTTTTTGTTTTTATAAGGGTATTCGAGGTTTTGTCTAGACTATTTAGATAATAACTTATCAAGTCACATTACTTTATCGGATGAATATAATAAGGATTAACGTGCCGTTTATCAAATGCTTATCCGGATAAGCGTCTACCGGTAATATTTAATACTATTACTTACTTTTTTGAGAGGAATACTATTACTTACTTACCGGGTATGATTTTAGTCCACCAGAAAGGGTACTATATGTAACAATTTTCCCGATCACTGCTTACCGTGGTATGACTCCTCGCCTCACTTACCGGGTAACACTCTCGATCTTTGTCTTAGCTCTTACCGGATAAGTTTTAGGTTCTTGACATATTCATTTGTAAGGTAGTCGACCCGATAAGCGCTTACCTAGGTAAGTGTTTGCAACACGAAGTTAACTTAGCACCAGAAGGTGAAGTGGCACCGGCCCCCTCCTTTTTTTTTTTTTTTTTTTCATATGTATTAGTTATCTAGAAAAGCAATCTACTAATTAAAGCTCCCCTTTTATTTTTTTTCATATGTATTAGTTATATAGGAAAGCAATCTACTGATTAAAATCTTCATATGTATTAGTTATATAGGAAATCAATCTACTAATTAAAATTAAGGCTGGCAATTTGGTTTGGGTTCGTGTTATCATGTTCGTGTTATCATTCATTAGAAGCAAAAAATATTTAATAGGAGAAAAATATTTGAAATATTTTCCAACAAAAAGTTATAAATCCTCATTCGATTTAACCGATTAACGAACCGAAGAACCCAAAACCGATTAAACCGAACCTTATTTGGTTTGGTTATCGGTTAACTTTAAAGTTCCTAAAAAACCGATTAACCCGAACCGATTAAACCGAAAACCGACCGAATAACACCCCTAATTAGGCTCTCCAAATCAATTAATACATACTAAAAACTAGAATAAAATGAAAACAAATTAGTACTTTATGATTAAATTTTTGGATTTGTCCTAATCTCTAAAATGTTGCTACCATCGTTGGAGAATTCTTATGCGGTTACGCCGATGCATTTGTTGTCAATAATAATGATGTAGTGACGTTGTGATAATAATGTGATGTTACTAAAGGAGTGTTAGTCTAGTGGTAAGGCTTAGACACTATATAGTGGTGAACCCGAGTTCGAGCCCTGCGGGCGCATTCTGAAGGTACGGGGGCTTCGACCCCGGGATGCATACTTTAGTAGTCGGGCTTCAACCCAAATTTGCTGATGATTAGTTTGGGCCCAATGTGGTCTGGGATACCTCTTCCAAAGATAATGTGATGTTATTTTAGTAAATTTACTTTTTTGTAATAATGTGATGTTATTTTAGTAAATTTACTTTTTTGTAATATAATTTTATCGTGATAACGTTGTTATAGTAAAAAACCATAATGATCATGTCCACAATCATTTATCATATGATTTTCTTATAATAATAATATGATAATGATTTGGTATGTTTTTGGCATGTATGTAATTTAAAGGATAATGAAGTAACAAAAATTACGGATAAATATGAAATAAAATGATTATCTAATAACTCTTTAACTTCATTTTCTATAGATAAATATGAAATCATATAACGGGTAACTTTTGGTGAGACTAAGCCTTTTCCGTGAGACCGGTGAGACCAACATATTTTACTTGAAACTTCACATCAAAACATTTGTGAAGGTTAAAAAAATTGAACATTAATTGTTAAAACATACTAAAAAACACTATTGGAAAATTTTTCCAAAAAAGGTAAAAAAACGAAACCTTCACAACATTTTTTTTGTGAAGGTTTGCATTAATTATATATATGTAACCTTCACAGGATCTGAGTTGTGAAAGTTTCGTTTTTTGCGTTGTTTTTGATATTTTTTTGCATCGAAAGTGATTTTTAGGTCTGCGTATTCGAGTTTTATGTACAATCACGGTATTTTTTTGTGAAGTTTCATATGTTAAGTATTGGTCTCACGCAAGTCTCACGATAACAGCTTGGTCTCACATGATCCTAAGTCATCATATAACTATCCTTAGTATTTCACTTTATTTTATTTTATTTTAATTAAGAGTTAAATAAGGCATTGTTTGGTAAAAATAAGTTAGCTTATAAGTCATGTACATATTTGATGGACATAAGCTACCTTATAAATTAACTTATAAGCTAGCTTTTTGAAAAACTACTCTCACTAACCTTTTGATAACTTATGAGACTTTTTATTTTTGTATTCCAAATATACCCTTGCTAAGTTTTATACCACTATTTTTCAAAGATGTATTTTTTTGTCCTTTTACAATCATAAACTACCTTATCAACTAGTTTTTGCCAAACGTAACTTATTCATGAGCTACCTACGTTATCAGTTATTAGCTACCTTATCGGTCACCAGCTACCTTATAAGTAATAAGCTACCTTATCAGTCATAAGTTAACTTATCAGCTACTTTGCCAAACATAGCCTAAGTGAAAGGCCCAAGATTATTCTTACATGTTCTCGTTTGAATTGGGTTTGTGATTTTAGTTTATGTTATCTTTTCTGGTTTGATTAGAAACTACGATCATATACATTGTTTGTGGCTGGCTAAACCAATTTAGGTTGTATTTGGTAAAAATAAGCTAGCTTATAAGTTAGTACATGTTTGGATGACCTATGAGCTAGCTTATTTTACAATTATAACTTATTAATATTAGTTATCATATGCTAGCTTTTGCCAACCGTAATTTATTCATAAGCTAGCTTATTAGTTATCAGCTAGCTTATTAGCTAATTTGCTGAACACAACCTTAGTCACTTCATGATTCCTGTACGGTTTGGAAAGTTTAATTTTTAAAGTTGCACTTGCGATTGTTTTGTTAGGAAAAAGGTTAAATGGTTTAGATCGAATTGCAAAACATAGTTTAATAATTGGAATGTAACAGGACGACGTGAAACTGATGGATTATATAGGACTAGATGCTTTTAGATTCTCCATCTCGTGGTCCCGAGTTTTACCGAGTAAGTACTACAAACGTTTTATTGTTTAATGGGTATTAATCAAGTAAGTACTACAAACTTGAGATTGTTCTGAATAATTTTTATTGAAACGGTATTCAGATGGAAAGTTAAGTGGAGGTGTAAACAAAGAAGGAGTCGCCTTCTACAACAATCTCATCAATGAACTCATCTCTAAAGGCATCAAACCTTTTGTGACAATCTTTCACTGGGATCTTCCTCAACCACTACAAGATGAGTATGGTGGCTTTTTACACTCTCAAGTTAGGTGAGTATTTACCGTATAAAAATCTATATTCATTTTTACCAGCAATCACACAGTAAAATGCGTAGATATCAAATTCTGTGACACTACAAAACAAACACCATTTTTCGATAGAAGAAATCGTCAGGAAAGTTGAAATCTGATGGACCTGAGGTGTCACAAAAATATGTCCACGGACCTAACTTCAGACGGATTACAACAAATTTCAATGATGGATCACTGATGGACCTCATAGCGACGGATCACCGACGGACCCCTTACCAAGCGATACATATATATTCATCGATACATATATACAATTGTCAAACTAATCAATCTAAGAGCATCTATAGTGGTGGAACCTCCAAGAACCAACAATGGAGATTCTTACAAAAACCTCACTTGCCTTTTTTGTTTATAATATAATTTTTATTTATGTAAATTATTATAAAACAGAAAGATAAAGTATTACACGAACTTGAGTTCTTGTTCAAGTACGTGGGTTCCAGTAAGAACCTGTGACTCGACAAAAACTTATGTCTCACAGTGGAGGTTCTTGTAAAGACCCCAAAAAGAACCACATGAAGAACCTCCATTATGGATGCTCTAACAAGTTAAGTTGATCGAACCTCCATCAAGTAAGAACCTCCGTTATGGATGCACTAAAAATCATTTTTTTCCAGTTTTTCATAAGAGAATTTTGAATATTCCATATAACAAGGTTCATAAAAAAGGGTGATGAAATACCTTTTAGTAGCTAGTATCTTATTTATATGCATGTAAAAAGAGAGAGAATCCCTATTAAATTGTCAATCCTAGCTGATATAGCTTGTTAGGTATCCTACTTTCGTCATAACAACTTATCATAATGTTGTTGTATATATCGCAAAGTTATTGTTCATGTAAAACAAAGTTTTATTAAATACTATATTAGAACATTCAACGATGATTGGGCATCCTATAATGTTGTAATGAACTATAGATGCTACCTGATTGTTCTAAAACTCAACTGGAACTTTTGGGTTAATGTAACAATCGATGATACTTGTAGGAAGGACTTTCAAGACTTTGCGGAATTGTGCTTCAAAGAGTTTGGGGACAGGGTGAAGCATTGGATTACAATGAACGAGCCTTACACCCTTGTTGTTTTCGGTCATGAAACGGGAACTTTTGCACCCGGGCGATGCTCTTCATGGGTGAATAATAGTTGTCCTGCTGGGAATTCCGCCACTGAGCCTTATATCGTTGCACATAACCTGCTTCTTTGTCATGCCCTCGCCGTTAAACTCTACAAACAAAAGTACCAGGTCAAGATTTTTAACATATAATGAAGATGACATACATATACTTGACAACATACATCACTTGTTCACTATTGTTGATGAATTGTTTCATTTGTGTAGGCTTCTCAAAAGGGTGTTATCGGAATAACGCTAGTATCCCATTGGTTTATTCCATATACTTCGAGCAAAGCCAACAAAAAAGCAGCACAACGAGCCCTTGATTTCATGTTAGGATTGTAAGTGCTCTACATACCGCCACAGTGTAAACAATCTTACATGCTAGACACAAACCATCAAACTTGTATAAACGTAACTTCCCTATTTTCATAAGACTATTTTATACAAAGATTTAAACATAGAGTAGGGTTTAAGCACCCCACAGGGACTTGACACAGTTTTTCCCCTCCATTCTCGTAGGCACAATCTAGCCTCTGTTTGAGTGGCACTAAAATAAAATGGAGTTCATAGGGCGCTTAAGGTGTTTAAGTGTGCCTTACTAGAGTACCTTATGAGACTTAACCTTATAGGACCAAAAGTTAATATGTTCTATCTAAAAGTGCGTGTACGATAAATTTACACAATGTTTTTGGGCATCATAGCATGTTTTCAGAACCTTTTTAATATACACTGTCGTATTAAGTATTTTATAGGACAATTTTAGAACCTGTAAAAAGTTGGTTTACAAGACACTTCTCAAGACTAGAACCTATATATATAGACTTATATATATAGGGGTGGGTTCCAATGTGAACCACTTTTTGGTTGTGAACGTGAGGACAACCGAGAGCGCGACATGTCGCGGATGACTAGGTGCCACGTCAGGTCCACGGCGGGTGACTATGCGCGATTCATGGGAGGGCATTGAATTAAAGGAAGGGGGGGGACCACACTCAAAGTCGCCACGTGTCGCGCTCTCGGTTGTCCTCACGTTCACAACCAAAAAGTGGTTTACATTTGAACTTTCCTCTCTCTCTCTCTTCTCTATATATATATATATATATATATATAAGAGAGAGAGAGAGAGGAGAGAGGGAAAATCCTTTACAACCCATCCTTAATGTACAACTCGTACAACCCTATGAAATCGTACAAAATTCTAGGAAACGTTTCCAAATTTATATGAAATATATGGAAAGTCAATGATTATGGAAATGATTCATAAAATCTTGATACAATTTCATAGGATTGTATCGGTTTTACGTTAGCAATGGATTGTAAAAGATTGTGACTATATATATATATATAGGAAAGTTAAAATGTGAACTCATCTTTCATTGTGAACGTGAGGGCCAACAAAATCATGCCACGTGGCAACATGAATCAGCGCGTAAGCTTTATTCAGTTTGCATGCCCACGCATCTTTATTCAGACTGAAAATTGCCATGTGGCGCGATACTAGTGGTCCTCACGTTCACAATAAAAGATGATTTCACATATGAAGCTGACCCTATTATATATATATATATTCATAGACTTATGTTCAGGTGAGACCAAACTATTTACGTGAGACCGATGAAACCAACACTTTTTACATGAAAATTCATAGTAAAACTTTGTGAAGGTGAAAAATAAAGAGGCTTATAAACTTATTATAGTAAAGTCTTATAATCTACCCTCTTGAGACACTTAAACACTTCAGGTGTCTAGTAAACACAATTTTGTTGCAATGAATGATTGGTTATTTATAGTCATTTCTTTCATTGCTAATGGATATATAGGTACATGGACCCTTTGGCTTTTGGCGAGTACCCACAAAGTGTCCGTCAGTTGGTGAAAGGAAGACTACCAAAATTTAGTCCTGAAGAAGCAAAGCTCGTTAAAGGATCATATGATTTCATTGGACTGAATTACTATACATCAAATTATGCAGCTGATATTGCTTCTCCCAACACCATTAACCAAAGTCCTTCCAACGATGCTCAAGCAAATCTTACTAGTAAGTTCCAAAAGTAACTGGTCTTCTCTATAATTTGGTAACTGTTGGCGTTTGGGACAACTTGCATGCAACTTGACTAATCTTATTAAAACCCAAAGTTTAGTCGGACCAAGTCAAATTCTTTGGTGATCTTGAGGGGACTTGAACTTGTGAGATCTTGGGAGCAAATTAACCTATGATCTTACGAGTTAATTAGTTATCCTCAATGTTAAAAGTCTTGTACAATTCTGTGTACTAAGCATGCAAATGCTCCCCACTTCTCAAAGATCACAATAGTTAATTAAGAAAAATATTTAAACATCAAAACCATAAGAAATGTATCAATACAATATATTTGATTTATAGAATGCATGAAATGTCTAATCGTCGTAATAGACTATTTTATGAGATTGGAATTTATAAAAGAAAACAACTATGCTTTCTATGTAAAAGGGTTACAATAAGTTTATATGATGCTTTTTTAGCATCTTATCAAGATTTTAGAATATTTTTGAAATAAATGCTCTTAATTAATCTTTTATATGACATTATTTGAAAATGTTTTGTATAAAGAAAGTGTCTTGTAAAAGAATATGTTCATAAGACACTTTCAAAAGTGTTCTATAAAAAAGGCAAATAGAATACTTCATTTTAAAAATGCCTAAAAGCTTGTTAAGACATTGATATTGCATATTTACATGACACATATATAACAGTTTGGTCATGTAAACTTAATGAACTCCTATGTTAGGACAATTAGACATTTTTTATAGGCATATATATAGTGAATTAGAAATGATTGCCAAAAAGTTGTATATATTGCAAACACTATCAAGCCATTTATAGGCACAATACAACAAGGTATAACAGTTACTACCAGATATATTTAAGGAGCTTGATTGGGTAAAAAGATTGACACAAATTTATCCTATACATTCCTTCTATTGGTGATTGTGTATACCTGGAGATATCAATGTCCCTTTACCCCCTACAAGATGGAGGATCCATCGGATACGCCGATCTTGAATTGGTTACATAGAAATGGTGCTTTCGGGAAAGGTCTAGTGAGCAGTGAGCAGTTGCGATCTGATGTGAAGAACACGGAGGAGACTAGTTGATATTTGTTCTCTTACAAAGTGAATATCAATAACAGCATGCTTCATGCGTGAGTGATAGAACTTGATTTGCACATAGATACATAGCACCTGTGTTGTCACAAAATAAGATCGGTATGTGGTTATTAGTAACACCTAGTTCTCTAAGTAAGCTTTTAGTCCATATAAACTTAGCGGAGGCATTGGCCAAGGCCTTATACTAGACTTCGATAGATGAATGAGAGACCGACTTTTGCCGTGTAGTTTTCCATGAAATGATGTTGGTTCCATGGTAGATGATGTAAGCAGTAGTGGATCAGTAGTGGATCAGTAGTGGATCGACCAACATCATTAACCCCAACCCAATTAGAATCGAAAAAGGCTGAGAGAGTAAGAGGAGAGTTACGATTAAGAAAGAGTCGTGATGGATGGTGCCTTTTTGGTAATGAAGCATATGTTTTAGAGTTTGCCGGTGGGTTTGCCGAGGAACACGCATGAATTGGGAGAGTTTGCTGATGGCAAAGAATATATCAGGATGAGTGAAGGAATGGTATTGGAGAGACCCAACAAGCTTACGGTAGAGAGTGGCATCAACCAAAGGGAATGGCTTGTTTGGAGATAACAATTTTGTGGCATAAAGAGGGGTGATAACATCTTTTTGCACCGTTTGTGCTGAATTGGTGTAGGATGTCTTGAATGTGACAATGTTGGGACATGAAGAGACCCGTTGGTTAGGAATTATTATAACACCCTAAAAGTGATGGAACTCTCATCTTTAATCGAAAACTAGTTACTCAAAGCCTTGATAAATTGGTCAAGGAACTTAGGATCATTTCCCGTGAGGACAATGTCGTCAACATAAACTGTAATACCTTAGGCATATCTCATATCGGCCGTGGACAGGAGTGATGCAGTGATGCTAGGTGTTATAAGTAATATGTTGACCTTCCTAACGACAACGCGTTTTGGGGCCATAAGCATGTCAGGTTCTTGGAACTCTGAGGTCTAGCGTACTTGGGTGGAAGTAGTCCCAAGATGGGTGACCCTCTGGGAAGTTTCTCACCAGGTCGACAGAAACAAATACGTTCGCTATACGTTGGTAAAATCCAGGGGCAAAACGTGTTGAATCTAAACTTCAAAAACTCATAAATCTGAAACTTAAACTTGTATTATAAACTGAAAACTTCTGAAAAACATTACAATCATTTGTTTACATAGACATATATTTATAGACACCGAAAGGGTGCCTTCGAACCATCACAATGGTTCGGTATAGTGGTGTTGTTTCATGAAGCATCACGCCTCTTCATGGACAATCACACCCATTCATGAACAAACACACCCCTTCGCTAAATAACTACCTATATACAATCATATAAACATATTTCCTAAATACTAATACTAATACTTAAAGCCTTTTCATTTGACAATTAATCCAACAAAACGGACAATATTGTTATTAAGAAAAAGCAGGATGTTACATAAACCATAAAATATCAAGTGATATTTTGGTGTTGATAGACAAAGAGAGATGCATCGGTCAAAGACTTTCGGAATCCAAACCAAAGAAGAAATATGGTGAGCCCAATGTACCAAGATCGAGGAGCTTGTTTTAGACCACATAAATATTTTTTTGGTTTGCAAAGGTGGTGAGGAAATCGAGGGTTAACATATCTCGGTGGTTGAGGCATGAAGTCATCCTCAAGGAATATCACATGGAGAAAGGCATTATTGACATCTAGTTGCCGTAACAACCTATATTTGGAGAGAGCAATGAAAAGGATGGTACGAATAGTGACATGTTTGGTGACAAGACTAAAAGGTATGAAAATAGTCTTTGCCATATTGTTGAAGAAATCCTTTGCTACGAGACATGGTTTGAATTTTGGCTATAGAACTATTAAGATCGTGTTTTATGCTTAATACCCATTTACAACCAATTAGTGTGTGAGAGTTGGAGAGGTACAAGTTCTGAAGTTCAATTTTGGATAAGAGCTTTGAACTTCGAATCTATAGCACTTAGCCATTGAGGGTCTTTGGATGCTTGGGTGTGAGTTGTGGGCTCAAGGGTAGGTGGTAGGAGGTGAAAGGTGGTGGTTATTAGAGTATATTATATTTGGTTTTCGTAATTTTCGGGGTCTAGGGTTGGATTGAGGTGGAGGTGAGAGTGTAGTAGAGGTTGAGGGTGAGGATGGAAAAGATGGAATGGCAAGTGAGGGAATGGAGGTGGTGTTGGTGAGGTTAGTATGAAAAGAAGTAATTGAGGGTTAAGAGTTTTGGGTAGAGGTGATGGTTGTAGGGGAATTAGGGATAAAGGATTAACGCATGTGAGTGGTTGTGGGTGTGGCATTTGTATGGATGGGAAATATGGAGACATGAGTGGCAGGGGGTGAGGTGTGCTAGAGTTCTAATGTGGTGTGCATAGTGGATAGAAAGGAGTCGATTATGGGTAATGGAGAGGTTTGTTGTAATTTTTATTGAATGGGAACACATGTTCAACAAACTCAACATGACGAGAATAATAAATACGATGGGAGGTGGGCTCATAGCACTTGCAAGTGGAGGAATTCAGCCATTGGTCTTGTGCCTTTGGGTTTCTTAGAAAGTTTTGATTTCAAGGAGATATACGACATTTAATGACGATGTCATACTTGTCGATTAAGTAGGTGAATACATGACGAGTGGTCTCTCCAGAGAGACGATGACGATAGATAGCTTTAATGATGTCGGAGCAACCATCGAGAAGGATTTGATCTTGGCGGTACCATGATTGTTAGAGAGGAATGGGCTTGCCATCAGGTGGTGGTTCAGTTATGCCGTAGACATATTGGTCAAGACCAAGACCAATGAATATGGATACAACTTGTTTTCTTCTAAGAGGAAAGTTGGTTGATGTGAGTTTGATGGGAAAATGGGCATATGTGATGATTTCAACAATGATGGTGGACATGATTACTAAAGAAATGATTGCAGGGGTTTTTTTTTATCAAGAGAGGTTAGAGGAGCAAGAAGTGCTCTGATACCATATAGTGAATTAGAAAAGATTGTTGAAAAGTTGTATATATTGCAAACATTATCAAGCCATTTATAGGAACAATACAACAAGGTAATAATAGAGTAATTACAACGGAGATTTAAGGAGCTATGTTGGGTAAATATATTGACAACAATTTATTCTTATACATTCCTTTTTATGGTGATTGTGTGGACCCAAAGATATCGGTGTCCCTTATAATCTAAACACTATTTTGTTATTGTGGATGTTCAAAAATTTCTCGGTTGGTAAACTAACATCAATATTTCTTTTTTATGTCTAATAGCATACAGAAACGGAAGACCTATTGGTGCACCGGTGAGTGTACTTCAAAATCCTTAGGGTGTTATGTATTTTTTTCTTGAATAACAACGATGTACTATAAAATTTGTACTATTTCAAAAAATTACCAAAGTTTATATCAAGCAATTTACAAAGAGTTTTGGTAAATGTTTACTTGCGCAGTCGGACGTAAATATTTTCTTCGTTTATCCAAAAGGTATGCGTGATCTTCTTGTCTACGTGAAGCAGAGATACAACAGCCCGACCATCTACATAACAGAGAACGGTAACTTGAAAACTCCAACCAGTCGACCACAAGTTCGCTAGAAATTATACTAAATCATACATTTCTTTTCATGAATTCTTTTACAGGATATGGTAGTAACGATAATGGCGTAGTGAAGGATGGTGTCAATGATACAACAAGAGTCAGTTTCTATTATAGACATATCTTGGCTATTAAGGATGCTATCAAGTGAGTTCAAATGTCATCTTTTTGTGTTTTTGGGTATATAATACATATATATATATATATATATATATATAAGAGAGAGAGAGAGAGAGAGGAAAGTTCAAATGTGAACCACTTTTTGGTTGTGAACGTGAGGACAACCGAGAGCGCGACACGTGGCGGATACTAGTCAATAAAGGCGGCTTTGAGTGTGCCCCCCCCCCCCCTTTAATTCAATGCCCTCCTATTAATCGTGCCTAGTCATCCTCCGTGGACCTGACGTGACGCCTAGTCATCCGCCACGTGTCACGCTCTCGGTTGTCCTCACGTTCACAACCAAAAAGTGGTTCACATTTGAACCCACCCCTATATATATATATATATATAGGGAAGTATCAAATACACATCATGTAAATCTGACAAAATATACAAACTAATAATAACAATTGATGTAGTCTAAAAATGTTTGATTTCATTTTGTTTCCTAATATAAAGTCATGATAATAATTAAATGAATATTATTAGCTTCCATATATATTCTGGTGTCTTTAGTGAACCATGATAATTGTCTATACATAGGTCTAAGTATTTCCAAATATTACAATTTGTATAGTTTGTAAGAATTACATAGTTTGAAAACCGACTTTGGGTTGTGAACCTCTAGACAAAGGAGAACTCCCATGGTGTCCACATTGAATATGAATATTGAAGGTGATTCAATATGAATAACAATGATAAAGTGTACTCACTATTGGAATACCATTAAAAGTTAGACAACAATTTTCATCATAGAAATCCGGTCCTATAGGAACGTTCATCAGCTATTAATGATAAATAATAGACTATCATTGTTCTCTTAAAAAAAATAAAAAAATAAACTATCATTATTCTTTTCATGAAAAAATACACTATCATTATGTATATTAAATTGATTCATCATTCATGTTAAATTAATGTACTCTTCATGATTAATAATATACATTCATCATGAATAATAGGTAAAATCACGAGAGAGATGTTGCACTCTCTTTAATATATATATATATATATATATATATATTGAGAACTTAAAAAATTATGAGATCTGTAAAATCCATTTCAATCTGCTAATTTAAGATAATTTATTTAACTAAATAAAGATTAATGCATATTTAATCATGAATATTTATTATCTAAAATTAATACATATTTAAGATTTTTTCATTTTTTTCATTTTCCTATTTCTATATTAATATGCACATAAGATGATCAGGTTGTCCCTATAAGATAAACACGTTAATAAATTTTTGCTAAGGTAGTAAATTTAATATGTGTTCACAATATGTTTATAAACTACATCAAATTTTATAGATTTTTAGGACACTTCAAAATAAAGTATTGTATTAAATAATCTCCAAAACTTCTATAAAATGAAGAAAATAGAGAATATGAGGAGGATTTTGAGCTAATTTTGCTCTGATAGCTTCTCCAGATTATCTCTAAAAATGAAGAAACTAGAAGGTAGGGGTTTCTTCTCTATGGACCCAAAAAACGATTACCAAACGAGGGCAACAGTATTAGAAACTTTGAAAATAAAAATTTAGAGAGCTAAATAATATTTTTATCGGATGAATGAAATATTTTAATATTATAATCAATGTTGAAATTTCTAAAATAGATAATTTGTTGAAGATGAATGTAATATCTTTGGAAGATTGACTTTTTCTTCTCAATCTTGGAGAAACTTTAAAGAATTTGTGAGAGTTGCTTTTTATTTTATTTTAAAGCACATTTTATAAAAAATGTTATATAACCTAGATTTTGTAAGATGCTTATATATATATGTGTGTGGAAAAATCTTTAAAACCCATTCCTAATGTACAACCCTATGAAACACAGACACACACATACATATAAAGAGAGAGAGAGAGGTAAGTTCAAATGAAAACTAATTTTTCATTGTGAACATGAGAACCACTAATCGCGGCACGTGCCAATTTTCACTCTGAATATGATGCATTATTTAGAGTGAACAAATGTGTCTAAGCTTTATTCACTCTGAATAATGTAGGATATTCACAGTGAATATTGTCACGTGTCATGATTTTAGTGGTTCTCACATTGACAACCAAAATTGATTTCACATTTGAACCTTTGATGAAACCTTTTGATTTTTACGTAAAAACACCAAAATATGAAACAATTTCATCAAAAAATGTATCATACAATATAATTTCATCATATTAAACAATTTCATGAACCAATTTCATCATATAATTTTCTTTTTGACGAAGTTCACAAGTTCACACAAAAATTATGGTTTACAAAAGAAAATCCCTATATATATAGGGTCGGATTGAAGGGAAAACCTCAAATAACCGGAAAACCTATATGCACTTGTGCATACCGGGTGTTTTGTAAAAACAAATTACGTATGTATAAGTGCATCCATAAATATTAATAAACAAATAAAGAGTTTTTTTAGTTTTTAATTTTTATGAAACGTATGCACTTGTGCATATGCACGAATGCATGCTAGAAATTACACGTCAGTAGGGTTTTTTTTGGTTCCTTTTTGTTTTTTTTTAATATTTATGTATGTATTTTTGTTTACATATTACCTCATATGTAGAAGTGCATATCGGTTGTCAGATTACTTGAGGTTTTCTTTTGAACCTCCCTCTCTCTCTCTCTTATATATATATATATATATATATTGTTAAGATGCCTAAAAATATTTTATAAACTTGTTACAACGCTTTTACATTGATAAGTAACTATTTTGGTCTTATATACTTAATTATAAGTTCTCTAAATCAATAGATGTTTGACATCTTATATACTTTATTTTGTTGTATTGTGTATGCTAAGTTGCTAAGAAATCAATGGTTTGGCATGCAGGAAAGGGGTTAATGTGAAGGGTTATTTCCCATGGTCGTTTCTTGATACATTCGAATGGGGTTCAGGATACAGCCAGAGGTTTGGCATTGTTTATGTTGACTACAAAAATGGCATAAAACGATACCCAAAGAACTCGGCTATCTGGTTCAAGAAGTTCTTAGGTAACAAGTGAACTGTGCCCTAAGGGAAATCGGTTTGCAGCTGAATAAATTGTGTCATTGTGTTTCTGGTTCTTGCAATAAGCAAACACGACAAAACACATTTAAGTTATAGGTGCTGAATGTGTACATTTTCATCGGTGACACACATTCACTCTCCGATTTCCCAATTGTAACACTTTCGTTATATGTGTAAGACAAATATAATAATATGAATAAATAAGGTTACACCTATATAAAATATTAAGTTGTAAGCCATCTTTTTATAAGAAAAACTTATCTTTATAACATTATAATTAGTTGTCTATATTTTAGTATAATAGAAATAAGTTTATAAAACATCTAAAGTGTTTAGATGTAAAAATACAGTGTTTTATTGGACTTAAATTTATGTGACTAAAGAATGAAACCTTCTATCTTAAATTAAAGTGTTACAATAATTTATAAGAATTTTTTTGGTAGAACGAGTTTTTAGGTCTTTTTAAATGTATAGTGTCGTATTAGCTGTGTTATATGACACTTTTGAGAATTATCATATAAACTCATATTTTTCTTGGACACCATTTCAAATCAAGTCATATGAAATAGCTAATATGACCATTTATTTATAAAAGATCATAAAAAACTTGGTACGACATCCAAAAACATCCTGTAAACTGTAACCCGACCTTATAAATTAGACGTTTTATTCTTTAGTCATATAACCTTAAGTCATATATATAAGACATTTACTTAAGACACCTTAGATATCCAATAAACTCAAATTTGTTATCGTGTGGTGTTTAATAAAATAACTAACACGACCTGTTATTGTTAAAAATGTTATCAAAAAACTTGTTAAAACGTCATATAGACTTGTTATAACAATTTTATAAAGTATGCTTCATGATATTTATCAGCATTAATCCTATGAAACACTCTCTAAACAGAAAACATCAATCCGATAAACCTAATTTTATTATGCTATAATTCATATGTAAAACAAACACAAAAAACTAAAAGAGGACGAAGTTTTATTTACGCATAACCTTCGCCAAGCTTTGTCCCGTAGTCAAAAGTTACCACGAATCAACCATTTTATTTCTACTTATCACTTTAATGTTTCTTTTCCTAATAACCAAAAAATACGTTTAAAATACCTCAATTTCTATCACTCTCTAAGCACCCTTATTTTAGAGAGGTTCTATGTATCATATAATTATAAACTAAAATATAATTTACAGGTGGTTAAATCACTATAAAAAATGACCTTTAGAGAAGCTTTTGTTTTGTATCTAAATGTTCTAAGGCTTCTCAAAGCTATAGAGAAGTTTTTCAATTTCGTCAAAGACATTCTTTATATAACGGTAGAAGTAAGTTTTAGGGAAGATTTTCAAATGTTAGCAACACTTTTATAGGGCTTTAGATACGATCAGCAGCAGCAGCAGCGAATAAATATCTTTCTTCAAATCTTTCTGTTGCTATTCTTTAAACCCATGTGAATAAATATTGAATACACAAAAAATTATGAAAGTGAGGTAGACATTATTACAAATAGTAAGTGTGCAAACATCACTCAACTAAACCAAATATTCGTCAATGAAAGCAGTTTATAGTCCCCATGTAAAAAATTATCAAAAGAAAAAAAATATTGTAATAGAACAAAACTATATAATGATTTAAAGATAGAACTCACATCAAAGAGAACCACTAGCAAACATCGAAGATAATGTACAGGTTGAAAAATAAACCAGGATACATGTGTGCTTCAACTAAATACTAGCTATTTATACCATCTCTTACGCACTAAAACATTTTTCTATGTTAGTTGTGTAACAACCTTGTTTAATAAGTTTATTTGGGTTAATTAAGTTTTTATTGTTTCAAGTTTGGGCCTTTATTTTCAGGTTTTGAAAATAAGGGTGTTGGCCTGTTGGGCTTGAAAAGAACTTGGGCTTAAAAGCCTATGTATATAATATAAATTTTGGGAAAGAAAAGGGCGCATTTGAAGAAAACACCTCTAGATGTGTGTGTGGAAAGGGAGGATTGAAAGAAGGAAAGAAGAAGAGGATCTTGGAAGATTGATTGAGAAGAAGGAATTAACTAAGGTATGATCTTCTTCATTTATCTTCCTTTTGGTTTCTCTAATTTATTGCATTATTGAATAATCTAGGGCTAGAAATCAAATTGGGATTTGTTGTTGTTTCTTAAATATTTAGACTAAGGGGCTGTTTGGTAGTTGCTGAATGGTTTGGTGCAGAATGGTTGAGAGGTCAGAATGGTTGAGAGGCTCTGGATGATGTAGTGCATAATGAAATTTGGTTGTTTGATAACTATTCTGAATGAAGAGTCCGAATGACAACAAATGACCATTTTACCCCTCCCCTTCCCACAATATTACTACTAATACCTGATCACAATTTAGCACTTCAAATGCAGTAAATGGAGCTTTAAAAAGTCAAAAACTATAAATCAAACATGCCTACTCCAGCAGCTTTCTTGATTTCGATCATGGTTTGTGATGGAAACAAAACATTTGATTTGGAAATTGGTTGAAAATTAATATTGAAACAAAAATCGATTTCATCATTCTCAAAAATCAATGAACCATTCTCAATTTCAAAATCGATTTAAGAACAGAAAACAAAAATTGATTCAACCCACATGATTTTTACAATCGATTTCACCATTCTCAAAAATCGATTTTGGAAACAAAACAAAATCAATGAATCATTTTCAATTTCAAAATCGATTGAAGTGCAGAAAACATAAAATTGATTCAACCCATATGATTTTAACAGTCGATTTCACCAAAGAATCTGTTAATCCAGATGGTTTCAACAATCGACTACCTAGCAATTGACGACCGGCAACGGCGACCTTTGCAACAGCGACGCCGGCGATGTGTGTGGGAGGACAATCGACGACCGGAGACAGCGACGTTTGCAGGGGAGGATGGCCGACGACGACGATGTCTGGGTGGGAGGAAGACGACACTATCAAGGGAACCCTATCTGATGTGTGTGTATGCAAGGGTAGATGGGGAAAAAAACAAGCCTCTGAACCATATGCCTTAGTCCTAGGTGAGAAATGGTACAGAGGTCTTTGTAACCATTAAAAGGGTGTTATTTTTTTTTGCCAAACAAATGTATACCTCTGTGCGATTCAGAGGTCCCTCTTAATGGAACCATTCAGTTCCAAACAAACAGCCCCTAACTTTGAGTTTTGGGGTTACAATTGGGGAAGTGAGATTGTATTTCTTCAAATCCCCTTTCAAGCTCCAATCATCAATAATGGTGATTTGAGTGAGCTTGAATCATTTAAGAAAAACCCTTGGCATTGTTTTAATTATATTATAAAATATTTGTAATTGATTATTTATTAATGAAGTCCTTTTTGGTTGATTTACATACAAATAAACTAGTTTTTCCCAAACACAATTTGTTCATAAGTTAGCTTATTGGTCACTAGCTAGTTTATCAGCTATTAGCCACTAGTTTGTCAAACATAACATTTATCTCATACAAACCTATAAAATGTTATAACGTAGAGTAAATTACACTTTTGGTCCCTGTGCTTGTCACCAGTTTTCAACTTGGGAAAATATCATCTATATTTTTAAAAAATTTCAATATTACATGTATATCCTTGTAAACTTTGAAACTACTTATATATCCTTCTAAACCTTTAAAATTCACATATATATCCTTCCTCTCAATTTAATTATAATTTAAACAATTAAAAATACAAATCAATATCTCTAAACTAAATTTATTTTATATATTACTTAATTACACTTGATTTACTTCCCAAAATGATGCCATTAATTGATTTCTTGATTTACTTACCAAAATCATCAATGCAATTAATTGATTTCCTTGAAACGAGATAATTTCCTTCTTGAACCCTACCCCCTTCTTCCAAGAAACGAGATGCAGATGACTCTAGGTTTGATTAAAGTGTTTGGTTTATGTGTTCTTCCACCAAAGGATGCTTTGATTAAGTTTTAACTATTTAGGATTTATTTTTGTTGCTCTTTTAGGTTGTTTTGAACACGAATTTTAGGTTCTTTTAAACATGAATTTTAGATGGAACACCCAAGTTTAATCGAGGGCTTTTGGTTGATTTGCAAGTTTTGGTCAATTTATTTGCAGGTTCTAATTGGGATGGCGCTCCGATGGTTTAAAAGGAAAAATATTCGAATTGTAGGTTTATGGGGGAGGGGTTGAACTGAGAAAGGAGAGGTTTTGACCGGTGGTGGTGGAGAAGGGTTTTGCTGGTAATCGTGTGTTGTTTCCAATGGTATCTCCCGCAACGAGCAACGTCAAATTAATTACATAGATAGTCACTGAGGTTGCCAGTTCATTTCAATTTTGGTCCTTCGAACTAAATTCTGTTAAAAGAGTCCGTTAACCCCAAGGGTATTTTTGTCTTTTCTATATTTTTCTATTTTTTGATTAAAAATATACAAATATACTATTATTAAATTAATGATGGTGAAATAACCCCCAACGCCCCTGTATCTTCTCCGGCCGCCGATCATCTTTCTCCGGTTAACCTTCCCTATCCACTCTTTCTTTTATTTTCTTAAAAAACAAACCCAGAAAACTGAAAACTAAATAAAAAACAAACCCGAAAACATGATTCGTTGATTCCGTGTGAAATCAAGTGTGAAATGAAGAACTCAAGAAACAAACCAATAATCTAAATATCAGAAATTAAATTAATTCCATATAAAAACCAAATCAAACCCTAAATTAAAAACTAATCAATCTCAATTTAAAACCCTCAACTAAATAGTGAGGCCCCGAAACTGACCCTGTTCCAAAATTGAAAACGAAAGAAAAATTGTAAGAAAGATGTGGTTTTGGTTGATGATGAAGACGAAAGAAAAATCCTCCAAAATTGAACAATCAAAGTAAAAAAAAAAAACTCAAAACCCCATATCTATGTCAAGATTGGAACCCCCACTTCCCCTACACATTTGATTTGTATCAAATCCAAAAAAACTCAACGGTGGGTTGGTAATAAAGGCATGTTGTTAAAAGAAACCACCACAGATCTCTCTCAACATTAGGATAAGAGAGAAGAGGCCAGTGATGGAGGTTTTGCAGTCGGTGGGTTGGTAATAATGGCAGGTGTTGCAGTCGACGGTGGATAGGTCACCGCGCGGTAGAGGCCGGTGATTGAGGTGGCCGAGGGGCTATTTTCGCCGCCGCCAATGGTAGTTTTGTAGAAATTGGTGGTGGTTGATTGAGATATGAGGGAGGTGCAGAGGGATTTGAGGTTTACCTATGAGATTTCAGATGGGTGTTGGAGTTTTTGGTTTGCACAACACTTGTAGATGAAGCATGTAAGAGCTGCAAATGAAGAAGATGATGAAAATAGGAAGATGATGAAGATGGGTTTTGTAGGTAGATAAACCATGGATGGATTTATGCAACTTTAAATTGTGAATATGAGGAAGAAGATGAAGATGAAACTAAATTGGGGGTCTGAGGAAGAAGATGAACGAAAATGAAACTGAAAATATGATTATTTTGTTTTTATTTTTTAATTTTAAATTAAAGATATATTGAAAAGACGAAAATACCCTTGGGGTTAACGGACTCTTTTAACAGAAGTTAGTCTGAGGGACCAAAATTGAAACGAATTGGCAACCTCAGTGACTATCTATGTAATTAATTCAATCGAGAAACCAAAGTTGAAAACCGGTGACAATCACGGGGACCAAAAGTGTAATTTACTCTATAATGCTCAAAGTATCATTATTCTTTGTATTTAAAATCAAAACATCTAAGAATTCGCTTTGATGACACCATCGAAATAAAGTTTAAGGCTTTAAGCTTCCATTTGTAAACGCACCGGGAGAAAAAATCGTATGTTTCATTCCTCCCTATTCCAACCTGGGCTTTGTTTGGCAAGCATAAGCTAGCTGATAAGCTAGTCCATCCAAACATGTACCAGGAAGCTAGCTTATAAGCTAGCTTTTTGAAACGCTACTTTGAGTAGCTTATGAGGAGCTTATTGTTGCTTTTTCCAATTATACCCTTATTAATATTAATTATTAAATTCAATTATACCCTTTTTGGTCATTTTACATTCTCATAAGCTAGTTTTTGCCAAACATAATTTGTTCAACAGCTAGCTTATCAGCTACTAGCAAGCTTATCAGTCAACAGCTAGCTTATCAGCTATCCGCTAGCTTATCAGCTACCAGCTAGCTTATAAGCTACGCTTGCCAAACATAGCCCATGTCCCAAGACCTCATTACCCTACAATATCTTCTTGTTAACATGAACTTTTGTTAAATCCTTTCTCTCCTCTTTTTGTCTCAATCTCAATTATTTAACCTTTTATCTTTTAATTAGTTTTAGTTTATAGTTAACACATTATTAACATTCCAACTTAACTATTTAATCCAAATTTTTTCCTTCTAACTTATATTTTTTTCCTTTTTAATTTCTTCCAAATTAATCTTATTTAATATAGAGTTTTAATTCATAATTAACTTTAATGATAACTAAATTAAAACAAATTAGTTTTAATTAACTACATATTATTATTTAACATCATGTCTTTCTTTTGAACGACAAATATAACTTTTATTACCGCACCAACGCAACACCAACCAGGTACACATACTTTTATAGACGCCCACCCACTTGGGACCGGGCAATGTACCGGGACAACAACACCACGACCATCTAAAGCACGACCATATCTCTCTCTTAATTGATCTTAATTTTTTCTCACGCACATAAATTAATTATCTTTACTTATTTAGTTCAAATTTTCACTAAGTTTTCTTGCAATGCTTCTTTTTGTTAATTAGGTTTAATTAGTTATATATATATATATATTATTTAAATATGGAGTAACAAAGATTTTATTATTTTTTAGATGGACAATTAATCTTTATACTTTTTTATAAGAACTCACTTTAAAATATTTTATATATATATATATAAGTAAGTTTTTTTTGAACGACAGATAACTCACACACACGTTCCGGAGGTATCCGGATCCAAACGGGCACCGACTAATCCCCTGTGCTCATGAACCGGCCATATGGACCGGCCCATGAACTCGCCCGTAAACCGGCCCTATGGACCAACCTAAGAGCTAATTTGGATGAGAAATGAAAACAAAAACAATTGAAGAAAAAAATTATATTAAAATATTAGGAGAGAATATTAATTACGTGTGAATTAGAAATTAGAATTAGCTAAAATATATGAAGTTAAATAGTTAAGAGAGAGAGGGGGAGAGGGGGTTTTACGAAAGTTAGAAATGTTAAGACCAAGATATGAAGAGTAACCTATAGAGCATCCATAATGTGGTTTTTGAGCGGTTTTTGAAGGTTTTTTAAAAAGTAAAAATATATCTTTGAGGTTTTTCACATAGTGTGAAAGTTTTTCGCAAGAGGTTTTTGGAGAGTTTTTGTATCATAGGTCGTAACTACACGACCTGTTTTTTCATAGGTTTTTCGTATTTAATCACTTTTAACTTTATAAAAGTCTTGTAGTAGTCAATTTTTGTAGTAACCAATTTTATTTTTTAAATATAGGTACAATTTACGTATTAAATTTTTTATTATAAGTTAATAAAACTATTAAATTAATTATATATTTTTATATTAATGCAATAGTATTTTATTGGATACAAATAAATACGTATTTATGTTAATTTTAATGTATTTATTTTTATAAATAAAAATATAAATGATATAAAGTTAAAATGGTAGGACCATAAAAAGTTTGAAAAAGTTTGGATGAAGTTTTTTTCAGAAGAAATATATAAGTTTTTGGATTGTTGAGACGACAAAAGTACATAAGAAGAAGATTGCGAAAAAACTTACCCAAAAACCACATCATTGTGAATGCATGAGCTACTAGCCACGTGGATGGAATAGGAAAGAGTGGGTGTGATTTTTTTTTTTCCAAATGCACCACACCTGCATCATCATTAAAAACTTGGTGCTCATTCAAAACCTGAACACATATATGATTTGTAGCCTCATCTATTTAATTATAACAACACAAACTTGAATCAATTTTCAACTTCAAAATCCGATTTTATCCGATTCTTCGGCATTCAAATTCCAAATAGACGGCTACCTTAAGACAAAACAATTTAAATCCCACTTTAAGCAAAGAGGCTGGAAAAGACACCCTTAATGCCACCACAACTACTTCCATTGATCTCAGGTGTTGCTTCATATGAATAAAAAGCTTATTATAGATTCACGTTATCACACAACTAAATGCATTAAACCAACATTAGAATAATAGTTTACATTTAAAAAAAAAAAAAGAGAGAGTAAATTATGGATTTGGTCCTTGTGGTTTGGTTGTTTTTATGAATTTGGTCCTTAAACTTTAATAATTACGAATTTGGTTCTTGTGGTTTGCAAATTCTATTGGATTTGGTCCCTGGTGGTGCAAGTAGGCAGAGACCAAATCAAAGAAAATTTTCAAACCACAGGGACCAAATCCAATAGAATTTACAAACCACAAGGACCAAATCCAATAGAATTTGCAAATCACAAGAACAAAATCCGTAATTATTAAAGTTTAGGAACCAAATCCGTAAAAACTACCAAACCACGAGAACCAAATCCGTAAAAAATAAGTAGATCAAAACCTACAAAAATAAAACAACAAACAAAAGAGCCTAAAAAAGAAGAAAGCGTAGACAAGCAACATAAGAGGTGTCCGAGGGATGAATATGAGGTTATTGAAAAACGTATAAAATTGAAGGATATGCTTTAAGAAAGATAAACCCTGATTTTGAAAAGAAAAGAAAAAAAAACTTGAAATTGGTAACCCAAACCTATCAGGAAGAAATTGAATTGAAGAAAGAAAACTTTGAAGTAAGCCAATTCAATGGAGGTGTCCGAGGTTATTGAAAACCATTCATGAAAAAAGAAATAATTTTGCACCATCACTTTTTTAGTCGAGAAAGATAGTTTCACCTTTAATCATTTTGATTATAGTTTTTTATTTTTATTTTTTATGTGCATACAAATGCATGGTAGTATTATGTACATTGTGTTATATGGATTATAAGATAATATAAGAAATTTTATTTGTAAATCATTTAAAGGGTATAAACTATGTAAACCTATGAAATGTTATAAAATTCTATAAAACATTTCTATATTTCAGATTTTCATAATAATTGACTTTTCTTATATATATTTCATATTCCATACTTCATTGAATCCATATCGTCCATTGATTATTTTTATCAATGACTATGATTGGGTTTAAAAGTTTATACTATTTTAGTGATTCACAAATCAAACCAACTATATTATATGTATAAAGCATGATGACATCGAACCGTACTCAAGTTAAACAATATCAATAAGAGCTGGAAAATGTAACTCATTGATGTGGTTACTACATATATCTGTGGGGATCTAGCTTAATAGGTATTTAAAAGTGATCAATGACATTGGATTATCCAAATCAAGTAACTATAAACCACGAAGTACGTTTGCAATAAATTGAAGCATTAACTTAATAGATTAAAGCAATCTAGATGGATGGGTATACCCGCTTATGTGAATACTTGATTGCAAAGGCATATAAGAACCTCAAGCTACTTGGAATCTAAATTTCAGATGAAATATCTTGGAAAAACTTGGTTCCCAAGCTAGGACACCGATTTTGTGGAATATTAATCCATTGATCCGCATATATCCAAAAAATGATTAGACGATTTAACATGTACAAACTGTATACGACTAGCACCACCATGATCAATCAAGGTTTTTATATAAACAAAGTGGTATTGGGAGCTAGAATTCCATAGCTAACTACAAGAGGCACATTACTGTACTTAACAAAATACACTTGACCGCTTATCGTATTTCTCAATAAACTTGTTATCTAGATTTAAGTTAGCACCAACGCAACGTCATTAGAATGATATCAAATTAATATTTGCAAACCATTGATGTAGGCTTCTAATCTACATATATATAAACAAAAATGTGATTGATAATGGAACTTCAATACCTACTAAGAATCTTAATGACTAGTGTATCGAGTCTTATAGAGAAACACCAAATGATATATGATATACTGGTAACTATTTGTTGATATTAGGTATCTTTTGACCCATACAAAGTGTTGATCCAGCTCTCCTAAGACCTGATGAAATGATAATGATCCTGAATCTTTACTTAGTGAATAGGTTTTTACTTCTGTTATAGCTTGAGGAATTATCACTGAGTCTGTTCAGTGTTATTCCATGTTACTTGTGCTGTAACTTAACTTTATAGATTTCAGGATCAGGATCAGGAGACTAACGAGCCTGTTCTGCAGTTTACTGATCCTGTCCACTGAAGTAAAGACCTCCTCCTGAAGACATTAAGATCATACACAAAGAACCATCAGCGACGTCGAAGAAATAGCTGATGACAGGAACAGCATGCTCGTGATCTGAAGACGGAACTCAGTGATAGCAGTCTGTTCACTATCGTATGACATCCTGAAGATTCATCAGGATACACGTGACCCTGAACTTCCTCAGTTTCAGGACTCTAGTCACTGATCAGTATCCTGATCCTGAAGGATTAGAACAATGTCTTAGTCTAATGCACAAAAAGATTATCCGCCTTTACTGACACAATAGTACATAAGGGCAGTTACTTTACTGTTCCCTCCGTACTTATCAGACCTCAAGGCAACTGTTTACAAACATCCTCTTTTGCATACCATGCAAAGAGTATTTGTTTATAGTAAATAGTACAACAGACCACTCACATTGTGACACGTCACAATAGTAGGTCTGCATGCATTTAATGCATGGAGTATAAATAGGACGTGAAGAGATGTTCTACATACTTCTTCTTCATCCAAAAATACTCAAGTCCTTTCTCTCTTATTCCCTCTATCTTCTTTCTTTATTCTCTTCTCACTTAGTGCATAGTGAAAGAACTTAGATTGTTTAGTTTAGACTATTAGTCTTTTCTATTTCCGCAACAATCTGTAAATTCATTTTGTTAATACAACAAGAATTTAAAAGTGAAAAATTGTGTGATTATATTCAACCCCCCCCCCTTCTATAATCCCAAACACTATCCTTACTTGAAGGTCACCTACTTGGGACCAACAAGTGGTATCAGAGCAGATACAAGCTCTCATTTTCTTCTTAAGAAAAATCTTGTGATCCTCTCTCTTCTTATTCTATGGCTCTTCAAGCTAAGGATAACTACTTTGATACCGGCTTTGCTGGAAAGCCTCCTCGGTTTAACAAAGACAACTTCTCTCTTTGGAAAACCAGGATGGAACTTTTCCTCTCTGGTTCTGATCCCCAGATTCCTTACTTTCTGGAAAACGGACCACATGTGCCTACACAAACCGTCCACCCTATTCCTGCTGCTGGCGATCAACCTGCTCTACCAGAACGTGAACTGGTAAAACCTGTGACTGATTGGAATGATGAGGACAGACGCCTGGTCAATATTGACACCAAGGCTAGATCTCTCATTGCCATGTCACTTCCTGATGACGTCTTTCATTCTGTCTGTCACCTTCGCTCTGCTAAGGAGATATGGGACACTCTTTGTGTTCAATATGAAGGTACTGCCGTACTCATGGAATCAAGAAAGATTTTCTTGGTTCGTCAGTACGAAAGCTTTATTCATCAGAAGGATGAAACTCTCTCCCAGCTACATCAGAGATTTAACTGTCTTCTGATTGACCTGAAGACAATCGGTACTACCTACTCTAACTCTGAGGTGGTCACCAAGTTCATGGAAGCTCTTCCTGAACATTGGGAAGTTTACACCTCCTGCTTAACTATGTCAAAGGACATAAAAACACTCACCCTAAGTGAGTTGTACGGTATTCTTCTAAACCGTGAACAACAGAAGAAACTGAAAAAGAATCTCATAAGAGATTCTAAAGAATCCAAAAGCACTTCTGTTGCATTGGTTTCTGATTCAGTTCCTCATGTTGCTTCTACTTCTTCTTCTGTAACTATTACTGAAATAGAATCATCTGACTCTGAAATGTCAGAAGATCCTGATTTCAATGAATCCCTGGCTCTCCTAACTAAATCTTTTAAAAGGTTTGCCAAAAAGGGATCTTTCCATAAAAAGAAACCTCTTTCTATTACTGACAAGCCTAAGTCAGATCCTGTTGACAAGGCCACTGCTATCTGCTACAACTGTCAGGGCAAAAGACACTTTGCTAATGATTGCAGGTACAGAAAAAGTCAGTTTGCTCCCTCCTCTGCTAAATCTTCTTCTAAGAACCCCAAATACCAGCGCCTGAAGGAAAAGTACAATAAGATGAAATTCCAACGAAAAGGCAAAGGTTTAATTGCAGAAGACTGCGATTGGGATGATGTGTCTTCTGACGACTCATCTGATGAAGAGGAAACTCAAGTGGCACTCATGGCCATTATTGAGGAACCTATCTTAGCTCTCATGGCTAAAATAGAAGAGGTCCCTGAAGAGGTTCCTACTCCTGAAGCTCCCTCCCCTACTACTGAAGCTTCAACCTCTGCGACTGAATCTACCAGTCAGGTACCTATTCCTCTTGTCCCTCTGGAAAGCTTAACTTAGCTTGACCTGGTAACTCTAGATCTTTACAAAGCCCTAAATGGTAAGACCTCTGCTGAGAAGATGAACATCGATCTTCGAGATCAACTCAGAGAGTGTCAAGAGAAAATTAAACAACTCACCATTTTGGAAGAAAACTATAAGGACCAGGTCACTGTAAATAAAACTCTTTGCATTGAAAGAGAAACGGCCCTTGCTGCTAAAGAAAAGGCCTTAGCTCAATTAAATGCTGAGAAAGTCACCATCAAAGGATGGAGTGACGCCTCTGAAAAAGTTGATGTAATATTAGCTTCTGGAAGAACTGGTAAAAGTAGAAGAGGTCTTGGATTCACTCGTGGATACAAGAAAGAAGAAACTAAGTCTGATAGTTCCATGCTCAAATTTGGAAAATTTGTTTCCTCTATTCCTCTTCCTAATGCTTCTGAAAACACTCCTTCTTCTTCTTCTAACACTCACCCTGAAGGTGCTCCTAAGAGCAAAAAGAATACAGTTAAGGATAAATCCAAAACTGAAACACCTTCAAAGACCAAGGGTCCTAAACCCAAGAACAAAGTTCTGGGTGGTGGTCCTTCAGTCTCTGGAACTAAGTCTCTTTCTCAGAGTCCTGCTCCTAGACTGAAGATTGACCTGAAGCAAACGACTAAGGAGAAGACTCCAATTCCTCCTCTGTCAAATGCTAAAGGCATACTTGGTGCAGGTCCTGCTCACTTGAAGTTCAAAAACTTCATGGACCCCACAAAACGCTTTCTTTACCGCAAATGCTATCACTGTGGATTAAATGACCATATTGCGAGTAAGTGTCCTGATGCTACCAAAGCTGAAAAATCAGTTAAGGTAAAGAAGGTTCCTAAGACTGAGAAATCAGTCAAAGGAAAGAAGGTTGTCAAGACTATCTCTTCAGTCAAGACTCCAGCCTCCTATACTGAGAAATCAGTAAAGGCTGACACTGACTCAACCAGTCCTACTGATAATCCTGGATCCATAGTTCTATGGGTACCAAAGAAAACTTAAACTCTATATTTTACAGGATAAGGGCATCTGGTACTTGGACAGTGGATGCTCTCGACATATGACTGGTTCTAAATCTGTCCTCACTAACTACCGTGAAGAAAGAGGTCCTGCTGTGACCTTTGGCGGAAACGGTAGAGGCCAAACCCGAGGGTATGGCACTCTTACCAACGTAGTAACTACTTTCAAACGAGTTGCTTATGTTGAAGGCCTGATGCACAATCTTCTTAGCATCAGTCAACTATGTGATAAGAATCACAAAGTTTCTTTCTCAAAGAAAAAGTGCAAAGTCAAGAACAGGAGAAAGGAAGTTATTCTCACTGGTGTTAGACATGCAGATATCTACATCATCAACATGAATACTTCCACTGATAACTTCTGTTTCGTATCACGTGCTTCCACTGATATGAATTGGCTCTGGCACAAGCGTCTCTCTCATCTCAACTTCAAGACGCTGAATCAACTCTGCATCAACAACCTGGTTATTGGTCTTCCTGACTTTCGCTACACAAAGGAATCTCTTTGTTCAGCTTGTGAGAAAGGAAAACAGACCAGGGCTAGCTTCAAGTCCAAGCAGATTTCCTCCATCAGCTCTCCTCTACAACTTCTCCACATGGATCTCTTTGGACCCGTTAATGTCCAATCCATTGGTGGAAAGAAATATACTCTGGTAATCGTAGATGAATATTCCAGATATACTTGGGTTTTCTTCTTACGTGCCAAGAGTGATGCTCCTGAAGAAATCATCCTGTTCGTCAGGAAGATGGAAAGACTCAACAACCTTACTGTTCGATCAATAAGAAGTGACCATGGGACCGAGTTCAAAAACAGTACCCTGGAATCTTTCTTTGAACAGAAAGGTATCTCTCAAAACTTCTCCTCTGTGAGAACTCCTCAGCAAAATGGTGTTGCTGAAAGACGGAACAGGACGTTGATTGAAGCTGCGAGATCTATGCTGAGTGAAGCCAACCTTGCCACTCAGTTCTGGGCTGAAGCCGTAAATACTGCTTGCTATACTCAGAACAGATCTCTGATTGTCAAGCGTTTCAGAAGAACCGCTTACGAACTCTTTCGTAACAGGAAACCATCAATCGAACATCTCCATATCTTTGGTTGTGTCTGCTACATCCTGAACAACAAAGATAATCTTGGAAAGTTTGATTCCAAATCTGATGATGGAATTTTCCTCGGATACTCATCCATTTCTAAAACTTACCGTGTGTTCAACAAACGAAGACAAACCATTGAGGAAACGATTCATGTCAAGTTTGATGAATCGGGTCCTACCTTTCCTCACCCAAATGATAATACTGAAATCAATCAGTGGGCTGACTCTTTCTTTCAAGTCCCTGAACCTCCTATTGCTGATCCATCTCCTCAAGACCTTCCTGATGGTTTTGAAGAAAATCCTATACCACCCACTGATATAACCACTCCACCTCTCATAAATGCCACCCCTATCTCTCAAATCACACCACCTGAACCTGATCAACCCACTAACAGTGAAGACTTCTCTCAAACCACTGTTAGTGAACCCTCTCCTACCAATCTTCTTCCTGATCCATCATCCAATGAAGCATCTACTTCAGGACAGGTGTATCAACCACCTGCTCTCCGATGGACCAAAGATCATCCCATTGATCAAGTTCTTGGAAACCCTTCTTCTGGTGCGAAAACCAGACGTCAGGCTGGTAACGTCTGTCTTTATGTAAATTTTATCTCTGAAAATGAACCTAAAGAAATAGATGATGCCTTGCGTGATCCTGCCTGGGTCTCAGCCATGCAGGAAGAGCTAGCAGAATTCATCAGAAACAATGTCTGGCTTCTCGTCCCTAGGCCTCGAAAACGTACAATCATTGGTTCCAAGTGGATTTTTCGAAATAAACTTGATGAGATTGGTACAATCATTCGAAACAAGGCTCGCCTTGTGGCTCAGGGATACAGGCAGGAAGAGGGCATTGATTACGATGAAACTTTTGCTTCTGTTGCTAGGCTCGAAGCAATTCGACTCTTCCTAGCTTTTGCAGCACATATGAACTTCAAGGTTTATCAGATGGACATTAAAAATGCCTTTCTGAATGGAAAACTTAATGAAGAAGTCTATGTGGCTCAGCCTCCTGGCTTTGTAGATCCTAAGTTCCCTGATCACGTCTACAAATTAAACAAGGCTCTCTATGGGTTAAAACAGGCTCCTCGTGCCTGGTATGACACCCTCTCAACCTTTCTTCTCTCTAAAGGTTTTGTTCGTGGAAAGATTGATAGCACTTTATTTCTAAAGAAATATCCTAAGCATATCCTTCTTGTCCAGATATATGTCGATGACATTATCTTTGGATCCACCAATCCCAAACTCTGCGAAAAGTTTGAGTTGCTCATGAAATCTGAATATAAAATGTCTATGATGGGCGAACTAACATTCTTTTTAGGACTTCAGATCAAGCAATCTGAAAATGGAATTTTTATCAATCAAGGTAAATATGTACATGAGATGCTGAAGAAATTTGATCTCACATCCTGTACACCGATGAAGACTCCAATGGCTCCTCCTCTGTCTCTTGACAAGGATTCCAAAGGGAAACCTGTTGATGTGACTCTCTATAGAGGAATGATTGGCTCACTGCTGTATCTTACAGCGAGTCGTCCTGATATCATGTATTCTACATGTCTCTGTGCTCGTTATCAGGCTGAACCCAAAGAATCCCATCTGACCGCTGTAAAGCGGATCTTCAGATACCTGAAGGGAACTCCAAACATGGGTCTTTGGTACTCCAAGGACTCAGGGTTCGATCTAACAGCTTATTCTGATAGTGACTTTGCAGGATGTAAGATCGACAGGAAAAGCAATACTGGTGGATGTCACCTATTAGGTGGCAAGTTGGTGAGTTGGACTAGCAAGAAGCAGAACTCTGTGTCCACATCAACTGCTGAAGCTGAATATGTTGCAGCAGGAATATGTTGTGCTCAGGTCCTGTGGCTGAGAAATCAACTTCAGGACTATGACATACAACTCTCCAAAATTCCTATCTACTGCGACAACACTTCAGCAATAGCCATCGCTAACAATCCTGTCTTACACTCTAAGACAAAGCACATTGAAGTGAGATATCACTTCATCAGGGATCATGTGATGAATGGTGATATTGAACTCCATTTTGTCCCTACTGAATATCAGCTTGCTGACCTCTTTACCAAACCACTGGATGTGACGCGTTTTAATATGCTACTCAGTGAACTTGGGATGTTAAATCCTGAAGAATAGAAGTTCTCAGGACAAACAGTTGTTAAAGTCCTTATAAAAATATTCTCTCAGGACCTCTTTTCTTAACAACTCCTGAATAACTCTTCTTCAGGGGATAACTCTATTCAGTACTTACAAAATCTTGGTTCAAAATCCGAATACTGATGATTCTCAGGTAAGTATTTCTTCTCCCTGCTACTGAAACCTTATCGCATTAAATGTGATAAGAGGATTTTTCCCAAAACAGTACTTATCTGATAAGTACTCTGATTCCAATAAAACATATCTTTCACCAAAATGGAATCATCCCCTGAAAAGGTGGTTTTTAGTTTTTCATATAAAACAAACGTTTCATCTGGGCTGACACGTAATGGGACGTTTCCTGTTCCCCACTACGTGTGTCAGGCGCGTGAACGCGCGTAGAACTCCCTTTTTCATCTTTACGTTTGAATTTAGCCGCTCTTTTCTCTCTCATCCTTTTTCTCTCTCCTACCACGAGGTATAAAAACCTCACTTGTATTCCTTTTCACTCTTTACGCTCACATAAATCTCTAAGCAATCAAGCAAGAAAAGCAAGAACAAGTTTTAATTTCTCAAGAACATCAAGAACACTCATCTCTTTCTTTCAACAAATTCATCGTAAGTGTTTCTTAATTTTTGTTCTTTCTACATAGTAAGTTGGCTTTCTTCACTTAAACAACTTAGTGTGATAAATCGTCTTTCAAAAACACTAAGATCACTTCGTTTGATCTTAGTTTCTCCAAAATCTTCTAAGGTTTTTGTTAAACAGTTTACATGATATTCTTATTTCTTTTAAGAACAATCATAAACTCTTATTTTTGATATCTTTTCGTCAAAATAAAAGTTTCTTTTCAATACCAAAACACATTCCTTTTGTGAATTTTGGTATCTAATCTATTCTAAGTATAAAGGATTTCACCATTTTTATGAACATATTTTGTGTTCATTGAAAAATGAAGAAAAATGCATATTTTGGACTCTTAATCATCCATATATGTTATTTTTATGTTTTTAACAGGATGGCTGCTACTACATCTACATCCTTGGACGCCCAGCTCTCATCTGAGGCCACACCTCTGCAAGCTACTGAGAGTTTGCCAATAATCATCCCACAACATGACGTGCAGTTCAAGCAGAACAACGTCATAGGACTGTTTGACATCCCAGCAGACAAAGCATACCTGCTGCCTGCCAAAGAATTCTTGCTGAACAGCCCCCTGAAGACGGCTTTCACCATTGACCCTAAGCCAAACAAGCCAATGCTGCAACAACTATGGTCAACAGCCACTGTTGCCAAGGAAAAGAATACCAAAGGTGTCCTGCGAGAGGTCATCAAATTCCAAATCAAGGAAAACATCATTTCCTTTGGTTTCGGAACCCTAAGGAACGTGCTCAACTTCCCAAAGAAGAAGCGCTTCCCTCCTGTCCCCACCGCTGACGAAATCATAGAATTCCTGGACGCCATAGGCTACCGATGGCCTGTGAAGGAAGGCGTCTTGCTACCAAAGACGGGTGCCACTGTCCATAAGTCAGGACTAAACGCTACGTTCTACTATATATGGAACACGTTTGGCCTGTGCTTATCGGGCAAGACGGGGAGCACGGAGCAGTTCCCAACGGTCATCCAGCACATGGTCTTCTCTGCGATCAAAAATCGCGAGTTTGACTATGCTCGCTGCTTATGGGACGACATGGTGAAGAAGGTCCGGAGCAAGACCCGGGTCGTCAACATGGCCTTCCCCAGATTTTTCTCGGCCGTCCTGGAGCTACATATGGGGGACAACTACCCCAAGGTCGGGAACTCCAACAACTACACTCTTGGACCCAGGTTCCTGGAACAGGTTGCTCCTCAACCTGACGACGTCCCTCTCTCCGCCGTCCTGGTCGTTCCTGAACCAGCTCAGGAGGATGCTGAACAATCCACCTCTCCAACTGCAGGTACGTTTTCTCTCTTCTCTTCCAAACCACATTCTTCTACTTCTATGCATGCTATGTCAGTAGCTAACCCCATACTGACTTCCCCAGCTGCAACCACAACTTCTGCGCTCCAGAAGCGCCCCCAACCATCTTCTGCCACTCCTCCACCTCCTCCAAAACGCGCCAAGTCTAAGGCGCAGAAGAAAAAGAAACAGGCGGCTGGTAAGAAATATTACATTACCCTGCCCCAGTACTTTAATAAACCATCTCCTTTATCTAAAAATTCTTCCACTGCAGATACTCCTATCTCTGCTCCTGTTACACAAGAACCTGAGGTTGTTCAACTCGAACACTCAGAGAATGTGGAGGGTAATCGTTCTGATACCCTCCTAGCCTCAGGTAATACTTCTAAGCAAACTGTTACCTTTTCTTCTTCTATGAAAGCTACTGAGTCTTCTAGTACTCATTTAGCTCCTCTATTTACAGGTTCTTTAGGAGCAGGTTCTGAAGGGCATCCCCAACTTCATCAGGATGACCCCTTCAATGATTTTATTCTCACGGATGCCGAGCATCAGCTGAACACAGCTGAGCTTCGCAGGCAGTCCGCTGAACGGAACCTGCAGGAGGCCCGCACAGCCCTCCAGCAGAAGGAGGCAGAGCATTCAGCACGTCTCCAGACTTTACAACAGGAGCTTGCTGCTGCCAAAGCTGCTGCAGCCGCTGCTGAAGCCGCCGCCGCCAGTGCCACTGCCGCCGCCGTCGCCGCAACTCCACCGCCCACGGCCGTCACCCTCTCCATTCCTTGTCTGGATAACATCCACGACAAGGTTTCACAAGTTGCCTCCTCCTCCACCAACCTTCAGGCATCTATTGATGACCTGAAGGCAACGGCTCTCCCTGCGCTCTCCACAACAATCAACAACAGCACCAACTCTCTCACCACCTTCCAATCAACGGTGGTTCAGAGGTTGGATGCTCAGGAAGCTGCCATCCGCGCCATCCAGGAGCAGGTGACAGGGCTCTCCTCTGCTGTTAACGCCCTCACCTCTGCTCCTGCGCCGCCTCCATCTTTCACCACGGCGGACAGGGATGTGTTGCAGTCCCTGATCTCATCATCATACATCACGCGCAAAGTCCTCAGTGACATGGCCTCTCTCCTCCAAAGGAGTGTATCAACAACTGCCTTAGTGCAGGCACCTGTTGAGGGGGAGAGACAGCCCCGAGACCATTCCGCCTATTCCCCCTCCACGAACTGGAGAACCACTGAAGCCGGGGGGAATAATGAAGACGAGGATGATGATGATGAAGATGATGATGATGATGATGATGATGATATAGACGACGACATCTTCGTCGAGAAGGTTCCTACCTCTGCGCCCATTCCAGGGCTCGCACAACCTCAGGGGGAGAACCCTGATGCCTCTGGTATGTCTCTACTACCATCCTCTCCCTCTTCCTCTGATAACCAACCTATCTCTATTCTTCTTAAAACCAAACCTACCTCTGAAACCATCACCTTAGACACCTCACCTGAAGACTCCCCTCCTAATAACCTTCAAATGGTTATCTACCAACCTCCTAAACTATCTTCTCCTGAACCATCTCCTGAAATCACCTCTCACACTGAACCTGAACCTAATACCCAAGCCGATCCTGAAGATGTCAACTATGGTTCTGTCACTGGTGACATTATTCGCCTAATGGAGAATAGTCCCAATGAACAGACCAGGGCTGAATTATCTACTATGACCTTCAGGATCACACCCCTCAACCAAGAAACCATTACTACCCGTCCTACAACCCGTTTCAACCAAGAAGCCTCTTCATCCAGAACCCCTGAAATCCGAGCCACCCCTGATACAATATGCCTTTCATCAGATGATGAATTCATCTCTGATGACTTCTCTACCCCTGCTTCTTCACCCAGATCGCCTCCCTCAAACTCTCCTAGATCTGAAGGTGAAAATTACCCTGACAATTCCTTTGCCATTGACAGGGATGGGCGCTTAGACGCCGTGATAGAGCGACTCGAGAGTACAAGAGTAAAAATCCCTCTTCGTACCTCTTGTGACTCCGAGTTCGCCTATCTCTCGCAGGAGGAGTACAACGAAGCTGTACAGGCTCAACTAGAGCACAATAAAAAGCAGAAGGAAGCTTTCCTCTCTGCCCAAGCCGCTCGAAGGCTTGCATCGGATTTTGTTGATGAAGATGCAGAAATAAGTGCAGATCCTATCCTTGCACAGAAGGCTGTTCTGAAGGACTTCAACAAAAATGCAGAGGTACAGACTGGAGAAGTAAACGCTGAGCTTGACTGGTGCAGAGATCGGTTACACCTCCGAAAGCATGGTGCTGCCATCTCAGGAATCCATCTTCGCCGATCTAGAGGCAAGAAAGGTAATCCTAGCAAAATCTGGATCACAGTCAAACGCTCTGGAGTAAAGGACGCAGAGCACACTCTGGACAAGTTAGATCGTTACAACTTGTCAGAGTGGAACGAAATCAGATCCCTACTTCCCAAAGCCAACAAGAACTGTCGGGCTGAAGTAGAAGAAGTCATTGAAGGACTTATTGCTCGCATCAGAAGGACAACTGAAATACCTGATGACCTGCTCCATTACTCTTCAGTCCTATCTCAGCAACCAGTTCGAAGATCTGCAGGCACCTCTACAAGAAGACCTACTCCCTGTCTTCCCAGAATGGTTGTTAAACCTCTGGACCTCTCAATGCTTGATCTTTCACTCCCTCCTGGAATCTCTCTATCTGAAGGACAAGTAATCAGAGAACCTGTTCATGGCATTTGTGTTAGCGATAACTCAAAAATCCTACGCTTTCAGCGCTTCAGTGAGCTACACATAGCGCCCTATGAACATCTTTTGACAGTTCTCTTCACTGCACAACAAGATAAGAAAAATCCAGACAACAAAGAGATTATTCGCACTGTCAGAGCTATACTTGATCACAGACTTGCCTTCAGCGACACTCCTGTTCCTGTTTGCGTCAAGACTGAATACATTAGCGAAGAATCTGATAGTTAGATATTTTGTAATTTTTTTTTCTTTCAGTACTCCTGTCATGTACTCTTGTATTTTCCTTACTCTTGTAATACTTAAATGAGATTAATGAGAATGCAATTCAGTGCATTGTACTTCATTCCATCATAGTACTGAAAAAGATCCCTCAAAACAGTAAATGGGACATGTACCTTTATGAGTTCTATTTCCTACTGTTTAGTTCTAGACTTAGATTTATTTCTAACTTTTCTAGATTAAGACAATTACTCTATTGTCTTATCATTATCATTTAGGGGGAGATTGTTGATCCAGCTCTCCTAAGACCTGATGAAATGATAATGATCCTGAATCTTTACTTAGTGAATAGGTTTTTACTTCTGTTATAGCTTGAGGAATTATCACTGAGTCTGTTCAGTGTTATTCCATGTTACTTGTGCTGTAACTTAACTTTATAGATTTCAGGATCAGGATCAGGAGACTAACGAGCCTGTTCTGCAGTTTACTGATCCTGTCCACTGAAGTAAAGACCTCCTCCTGAAGACATTAAGATCATACACAAAGAACCATCAGCGACGTCGAAGAAATAGCTGATGACAGGAACAGCATGCTCGTGATCTGAAGACGGAACTCAGTGATAGCAGTCTGTTCACTATCGTATGACATCCTGAAGATTCATCAGGATACACGTGACCCTGAACTTCCTCAGTTTCAGGACTCTAGTCACTGATCAGTATCCTGATCCTGAAGGATTAGAACAATGTCTTAGTCTAATGCACAAAAGGATTATCCGCCTTTACTGACACAATAGTACATAAGGGCAGTTACTTTACTGTTCCCTCCGTACTATATCAGACCTCAAGGCAACTGTTTACAAACATCCTCTTTTGCACACCATGCAAAGAGTATTTGTTTATAGTAAATAGTACAACAGACCACTCACATTGTGACACGTCACAATAGTGGGTCTGCATGCATTTAATGCATGGAGTATAAATAGGACGTGAAGAGATGTTCTCCATACTTCTTCTTCATCCAAAAATACTCAAGTCCTTTCTCTCTTATTCCCTCTATCTTCTTTCTTTATTCTCTTCTCACTTAGTGCATAGTGAAAGAACTTAGATTGTTTAGTTTAGACTATTAGTCTTTTCTATTTCCGCAACAATCTGTAAATTCATTTTGTTAATACAACAAGAATTTAAAAGTGAAAAATTGTGTGATTATATTCAACCCCCCCCCCCCCCTTCTATAATCCCAAACACTATCCTTACTTGAAGGTCACCTACTTGGGACCAACACAAAGGTTACCAAGTTTGATAAGGAATTACGGTAGGGAACATACCAATTGCTTGGAAGTAAACTAAGCAAAGGGCGAGTCTACTATACATGTGATATTGGTATGTTGTGCTTTTTCCTTCACATAAAGATTTATTTTTCTCATTGAGTATTGTTTGTTGGTGTAAGGTTGTAGTGAGACAACAATGTATATGCCATATTGATTTCCTAACTCTCATGATTAATACAATCAGAGAAAATATTAGACTAATAGAAGAGTCTATAATGCAAAGAAATTGATGCATTGTAATCTTTCTTTCATCCTATTTTTATTTTTCTTCACTAGGTTTTTATTTAGGCATAAGGTTGTAGCGAGGCAACAACTGTGCACCATCTTGAGTCGGCATAAAGTGGAGTGTTAAAGGATAAGTGTGTCCTTTTTTAAAGGATATTACGATAAAGATTGAGATAGACTTGTCAAAGTTATATTTGAAGAAAAAAGACCTCATAGTTATGTACTTGTATCTCATCCCTACTTAAAAATTTTTGATTAACGGCAATTACAGATCCATTTTTTCATGCTATTTAATATTAAATTCCCATCTACACATGCTTTATAATAAATTGTAAACACAAAATTATTATATCCAAACCTTCGATGCACCTAACTTAATTGTACAACATATAACTACAAAGGCATGTGTATAACGTGCAAAAGTGTGTATATAAGAGGAGCGTTTTGGTGGTAAACATAGAGAAATCCAAAAGAAAATGGCTACTTCAGTGGTGCTCGTGGTTGTAGTCTTGGTTAATATGGTGTTATTGAGTCAATCTACTACTTTCAACCGCACTACATTTCCGTCGGATTTTGTATTTGGTGCTGCATCAGCAGCTTATCAAGTAACCTTACATTACTTTATTTTAAAATGATTTGTAAATTCATCTATTTCTTTTGAGTTGTGATGTTGATACCTTTAGTTTCACTAATTGATATGATTTAAGATGCAAGTAGGATAATTGGTTTTTAAATGGATATTTTATTGGTTGGTTTTGTGTTTGGCATAGTATGAAGGTGCAACATTCGAAGGTGGAAAGGGTCGCAACATTTGGGATACATTCACCCATCAATTTCCAGGTTTCACACTCCTAAATTTTGATACTCAAGTAAACTACGTTCTATTTCCATGGAAACTTGTGAATTTATATTTTTGTAGTTTTCCTTTTTGGGACTAACTATGTTAGCGGTTTAACGTTGATTATGAGGGATGAACATGATAATAAAGTGTAAACCACAAAGATGAAAAACCTTAATTTCAAAAGCACGGGAACAAAAATAGCAATATTCAACAAACCACATAGAAGAAAGATGTAGTTTGCTCTTCCTTATGTTTAAACAGTGGTGTTTGATCATATTGGCCTTATCTTTTGGGGTACGAAGTTAACTGCCATATAATCATATGATGGTTCTAAAAAGACTTGAACAATTGACCTCTAAAATGTAAACTCAAAGCTTATCACTTGAGTTATCCCTTAATTCCTAAGTTCCCTCTTTTTATATGATATTTTGTATTAAATCAATAATCATTTGTTACAAATTTTATAGGTTTCAATCTTTTTAGAAGGGAAACTACGAGTTACTTTTTGTAGTTGTATGGGTAGCATATAGACCTGGTAAATGGATGGTCGGATGGGTTCAGTGATGGATCATGTTAGGTTGACTTGACCATATTTGTTGGGTAATTATGTATAAGATATGTTAGGCTATTCTTCGATGACTTTTAGGTTTATATTAACAAAAATTATCAAATTATATATTTTCTTAGAAAGTAAATGGTTTTATATTCAATTAATCATGTTCTATTTTGTCCAATGGTTTTATCTTATCAAAGTTGAACAACTATTATGTCTTATCTTGTCTTCACGAGTAGACATAGAGTATAAAAGGAGGGGAAAAGATTCCAATAAGAAAATCAGTTTCTTTAGCTTAATAACAATTGTTTTTAACTTCTACCATAGTTCCCTTATTGATTTTCTTTTGGGACCCCATTAACAAAAATAAAAGTACATCAAAATCAACAAGAAAACCTAAAAAACTCTCGAAATCATCAAAAAAAAAAAAAAACCCAAAAAAGTTCATCAAAATTTACAAAAAGACTTAGAAATACCTTGAAATCAACAAAAAGAAATTCAGAAATCCTTCGAACCAGTGGAATTAGGCAAAAAAAAAACATTGGATGACTTTTCGGGACTTAATCTATCCCAAAGGTACCGTCACCAGATTTTTTTTTTTTTTTTGCATCCGCCACTGCTTGTCCTATCTTGTCATGTTATGCTTTGTCTGTTTAGGTATCAAACGCACATAAGGGGTACGAAACCTGAAAATTTCATCACCTTTTTAGGGTTGCTTGAGTATTTGTATTAACTTTACATGTAAGATTAGTCGATATAAGCACAAAGTAACCCAAGATACCAACAAAAAGGATATATAAATGTAGGGGCTCTAAGTACAGTAATCAAAACTGCAACATCTAGTGAACAAATGGCTAAGTTTGATTATCAACTATTTTGATTCTATTCTGTTAGGCTGGTTTTTTTTTTCAATTAATTCTCCAATGTTACGTATTTGCAGGAAAGATAATAAATGGAGATAATGGGGATATAGCAGACGACTTTTATCATCGTTATAAGGTATCATGTGTGTAACAATGTTTTGAACTAGCATGACGTAGGGTTAAGATCGCAATGACATAAGATTATGTTCTTTAAGAAAATATATAAAGAGATAACATGTATTTTATATAGTTCACAATTTATCATGAGTAAAGAATTTTTTTAATTAATTATTAGTTCGATTTATTAGTTTCTAACTTATTGGTTATAACTTAGCATATTCATTCAACGATAAATACATATATATATATATATATATATATAGACTTAAATTCATGTGAATCAAACTGTTTTTATGAGACCGTATGAGACCAAGACTAGCTTTAAGTATGAAACCTCACAGCAAAACACCTTGAAGGTAAATAAAGTTCGAATATTCATACAAAAAGAACACTATCGGGGTAAAAAAAACTCAAAAACAAGGTAACAAAAATGAAACCTTCACAGCGAAAATGCTGTGAAGGTAATAAATAAATAATCCGAACCTGCTGTGGAGGTAAAAAGATCGAACTTTCACATCAGAAAACATCGTGAACGTAACATTTACAGTGTTTTTATTGTTAATGTTCGATTTTTTTTGCGTTCACAGTATTTTGCTGTGAAGTTTCATGTAAAAATGTTAGTCTCACGAAAACGGTTTGGTCTCACGAAAACGGTTTGGTCTCACGTGAACCTGACCCTACAGATATATATATAGGTCTCACAAAAACGTTCACAACCAAAAAGTGGTTCACATTTGAAGGTCAGGTTCAAATGTAAACTCAATTTTGGTCGTAAACGTGAGGACGAATCTCAGACACACATCTTCGGTTACGGTAGATGCGATTCATGGGAGGGTGGGGATTATTAAAGGAAGGGATCCGATCATAGCCGTCTTTATTGACCGGATGAGTAGCTGAGATTCGTCCTCATGTTCATAACCAAAATTGAGTTCACGTTTGAACTTTTCACACACACTCTCTCTCTCTCTCTCTATATATATATATATATATGGTTGTTTATTTGGGGTCAGGTTTACGTGAGACTAAACTGTTTTCGTGACACCATTGAACCCAACATTTTTTACTTGAAACTTCACGACAAAACACTATGAAGGTAAAAAATTCGAACATTCATAGTAAAAACACCGCAAATGTTACATTTACGGTGTTTTTTGATGTGAAGTTTCGATACTTTTAACTTCACAGCATTTTCGCTGTGAATTTTTCGTTTTTTACCTTGTTTTGGATTTTTTTTTCCTTAATAGTGTTTTTTAGTATGAATATTTGAAATTTAATTACCTTCACGGTGTTTTGATTTGAAATTTCATGCGTAAATTCTTGGTCTCACACAATCTTACTAACAACTTGTTCTTATGTAAAACTGAATATGTTTATTTGACAATGAAGAGAATCCGATCATAGCCGTCTTTATTGACCGGATGAGTAGCTGAGATTCGTCCTCATGTTCATAACCAAAATTGAGTTCACGTTTGAACTTTTCACTCTCTCTCTCTCTCTATATATATATATATATATATTTATATATATGGTTGTTTATTTGGGGTTAGGTTTACGTGAGACTAAACTGTTTTCGTGACACCATTGAACCCAACATTTTTTACTTGAAACTTCACGACAAAACACTATGAAGGTAAAAAATTCGAACATTCATAGTAAAAACACCGCAAATGTTACATTTACGGTGTTTTTTGATGTGAAGTTTCGATACTTTTAACTGCACAGCATTTTCGCTGTGAATTTTTCGTTTTTTACCTTGTTTTGGATTTTTTTTTACCTTAATAGTGTTTTTTAGTATGAATATTTGAAATTTAATTACCTTCACGGTGTTTTGATTTGAAATTTCATGCGTAAATTCTTGGTCTCACACAATCTTACTAACAACTTGTTCTTATGTAAACCTGAATATGTTTATTTGACAATGAAGAGAATCCGCCCGTTCCAAAAAGATGGAGAGTATCTTTTATAAGTTATTTTATTTTAAATTACAAATTAAATAAATCAGGTATTATTATTAAATAAACTAATTAGGTCCACAACACGTTGCACCACACATTTTTTCATATTGTTTTACGTAAGATATATAAATTCTTGAATAGTTAGAAAGAGACAAAAATATACAATAAAATTTACATCCAATTCAGAGAGATAAAAAATAATTTGTTTGATAAGAATAAATTAGCTTATGTTTACCTTCAACTCAAATAGACAAGCATAGCTTATTTGATAAGAATAAATTTTTAAAACGAAGAAGTAAAATATAAAATCCTCCATACAAATTTATTATTATTAACTTAAACAAAATATTTATTTTAACCATAATATCATTATTTATATTATTAAAATATTATATATAAGTAATAAAATTTTATTTTTTTTAAATATTTTAGTTAAAAGATTCTTATAATTGAATATAAATTTTCTCTCATATGGTAGTAATATTCATTTTCTTCATTTTAGAGATCCTCTAATTAAATGTACATATTAGGTTGAACATAAGCTAGCTTATTGATAAACAACTACTTGAAAATTACTTGGATTAGTATATCAGAAGTTATTTAGGACTTTTTTTAATTAATATTAATTATTATTATTATTAAGTAATATAAATATTAATTATTAGTTATTTGTTGCAAATTAATTATTAGTTATTAATTAGTATATGCAGTGTTCATCAAAGTATTTTCTTGTTTACAACAGATTTCATGATATTTTTTTATAGATTACTAATATGGTATACTAAAGTCAAACTCTATAATGATTTCTCAAACTTGAGCTGGATTCGAAAACTCATGAGTATTTTAAATCAAAACTCAACTCAAACTCATTTGCAATTTTTTAAAAGTGAACTAGTGCTCGAGCTTGAATCGAATTAAAGCTAAAACTCAA